>QKMX01359649.1:3030-13334 GCA_003401595.1 Venustaconcha ellipsiformis | reverse complement strand
AACTAAATGCGCATCTCCTTAATTTTATTACAATATTTTAGCATACTGTCAATAATACGAAAATCACGTAATTAATTGCCCATATTGTATTTACCTCCTCGCAGATAAGATCGTATCTGATCAAGTAAGTTTTATACATTACGCTAGCTGTTTTACCAGCATATGTTTGGTCTCAAGTCGAAGCACAATTTCTTTTCACACGCTGTTGCTAGACAAACACCAGCATTAGATATTACAACAAAAACAAGTTTAATGATGCTCTGCTTGAAATTATACCTGAGCCGTTTATTGGCAGTGGTAAATATGATATTACCCGAAGTATTAAGCTGTAGTATTTGTAACATTGTTTTACGCAATAAAGGTTTTTGTGATATAACTTATAATATTGCATTAGTTATTCAACATCTGATTTAGTAATCTCCCATGAAAGGTGATGGAGATAGATGATCTGTTGTTTCGTTATTATTATTGTTTTAAAATTTTTTTACACAACAGTAAAAGTTATACTACCAACAATTAAAAAAAAACTCACGGAACCTATGATTGAGACGAATAGCTAGAAAAATATCTGTACTTGTCATAAACATACGACGAAATACCTTCATATTCTAATTTTTTCGTCTAATACTTCATTCTTTTTTAACCAGCTGTAGGAATCAAACACGTTTCCTCTTTCACGCTCATACAAATCTGTTTGATTTACCAAATGGCCATATTATCTTTCCGTTTCATCGATAAACCCCAAAACCAAGCTGATTTGATCCAACGTAACCTTTTTTAAGATTTAGACATTGTCTGATAATTGCAAATGTGACTACGAAATATTTTAGCATTACTTGTTTAAATTTAAAATACCAACAAAAAAAATCTATTGTTGCCAATATTTTTTTCATATGGTTGCGTGAATGTTTTCTCAGCTTAAGTGTAATCATTTCGCATTGACAATTTTCTAGAACGTTGGAGCGATGGAAGTGGAACATCATCTTCTTCACTCATATCGTAGTAAGAATAAATGTTTTGTTTCAACCTTGTTGACTCGATTTCTTTCAAAAAAATCTTCTCGCTCAGCATCATTATAATGATCTACTTCTGCGTTTTTCTCTTTGATTATTGCTAGAGATTTGTCAACAATAATCGGATCGAAATCAGGTTTTTCACGTACCATTGGTAAAATTGTGTTTAAGTAAGCTTTGATTATCAACTCAGTATCCGTTGATATATTACCAACTTTAGTAGTTTATGTTTGTCGTGTTAATACATACCGAAATGCTTAAAAATTTCTCATTTTAAAAAAAATATTGCTCAAATTTTTCTATTTGCTTAATTTTCTTTATCTCCCGCTAGTTCGTTATGACGGCCATAACTGTCATTTACTGGTTTTTCTTCCAGCTTTCTTGATATGCTCGTGCTTGGATTAAATCTGATCTAATTAATGAAATCTTTAGTATCCTTGTCAAGCTAAAGCAATATTATTTTAAAGCAGAACTTAAACTTCCTTTTGTTCTTCAAGGCAATCATCAGGATAACAGTATTTGTTTATTGTGTCAGTTTTCTATTGCGTCGTTTAGTTGCAGTCCTCGCATATGCATACAACGAGCAAAATTAAGATCTTTTTCTGAGACCTCTGTCGTGTCGTTAAATTAACGTCACCGTTGGAGGTCACCCCTAGGCACGAAGCCATAAATACATATTTACCACATCTAACAACATTTTTGTTCGTTTTATACCACCGGCGCTATTAGGCTGAAAATAGAATCGACATAAGCTTTGTTGATTAGATCAGCCGGGTTATGTGGAGTATAAGTTGTTGTAATTTAGTTAGTCCTCAGGTCTAACGTTCCAGACATTGTATCACCGTTTAGTTTAACAAAATTACTTTTCACAATCTTACATTTGCCAGCTAATCATCGTTGGCCAATGTTGTGTTGTCAAGTTGTGTGTTGTATATCAACTTACCTCCCATATCAATCGAACCTGTCATTAATCCACGATCTAATTTCAAATACGGAATATGTGCGTCTTTTAACTGAGCATAGCTGACTGGGTCTTTGTCATCAGCCGATGGTGAATTTATTGAAAGTCTAGTTACTTTTGCGTTGTTTAATAAAGTTATATTGCCGGTCATTGTGTCGCCGTTTTTCTTTACCTCGGCATCATATACAGATTTTACTTGATTGTAACTTGCTGCTTGACTTCTATCTGGCAAAGCTAGTGGAAAATCTTGTTCCAGTCCAAAAATCTTTTTGCCAGACATATCTATGTTTCTAGTTACTATACCGCCTGTCTTATCAAGCTTGTTGTCATCTACGTATCTCAACTGCAGATAACTTACTGCTTTACTTTGAACCAAATTTGCTGGCGAATATGCAGTTTCCAACTCAATAATCTTTTAACTTTGACATATCAATGTTTCCATTACTGTTCCGCCTGTTTTATCAATTTTGCTGTCATCAACAACATTTTGCTGAGCATAACTTGCTGCTTGTGTATTTTTTTCACATTTACTGGTGGATAGATCAACTTTACCGTTTATTGCTGCAGCTGTGTCGGCAGAAACCAATCCGTTTAAATTTGTTCCCAATTGTGTGTAATAACTCATGTATATTTTTTATCACCTGACAAAATATGATTCCCAAAAGTCCAGTTACTTTTGCGTAACAATATAACAATGTCGATATTAAATTTTGATACAGAACGATTAGTCAAGCGCCCAAAAAAACAACGAATTGCCAGTATCATTATCTTATAATTGACAGGACAGGATCTGGCAAAAAAAAATATTTTACTAAATCTTTTTCTGAACGACAAAACTTTAACTACGAGCTGGTGTACATCTACAAAATCAATCCACAACAAGACAATTATGAGCTATTAAGCCATAACAACGATAAACGTCGCGATGAACTTGGTACAGGTAAAGAAATTTTTAATCAAGCATCCATTAGATCTGATGCCTGTAAACGAACTGAATTCGACAGAGCATAGAATAATTGTATTTAATTATATTCCGCTAAACAACGATGAGATGAACAAAATGCGATCTTTTTTAGCATTGTCGCGTAATAAACAGTGAAATTCGGTTTATCTTACGCAGGGGTTTTGTAACGTTGACAGGTTGATTCTGCGAAATGCAGGTAGTTTTATACTATTTCCTGGATTAGACAATGTTCATGTGAGGAACGTTGCAAATGAGCAATGCAGTGATGTAACCAAAGACAAAGTTATTGAGTTGTATCATCAAGCAGCTATAGACAAATATGAGATTTTATTGTTTAATAAATTTGTGCGTGATCCAGCAAAGATGTTTCGTTGTTGTATATGCAACTATCTTGTCTTAGTCACACAGATTGATGATAAATTTTGTGAAACGTATCGAATAATAATGAACAAACAAAGAATTAATTTACTAAAGAAATTTGTTTCGACAAAAGCTGCATTTAAAAAGAAAGTACAAGAAGCACATCAAGGACAACTTTTTACAGCAGAAGAAGCTGTCAAAAGACCAAAAATACTTGAACAAATGAAGAAAGAAAGTAACAAATAGAGCAAGAGAAAGCAATTAAATGCAGAGAAATAGTAAATATTTGGCTTAGTAGTTTTTATGATAAAATAAACGATCATGAGTGCAACATATTTGTTGAAATCAATTTTCCGGGAAAAGAGTTTATGACATCAGGAATGCTTCAACAGACGATATTAATAAACTAAAATCACTTGGATAAATACCAATTGACAATTAAGATAATGTTGAGGAAATTTCATGTCCAAGAAATCAAGATAGGATTACTTGTTTGGCTAACAGAAATCGACATGGTATTATTGCTGGGGTTTTACCTTAAAATTAGTAACACTATTTTGGCTAATGAAGAAGGGTTTAATGCTGGCAGAACAAAAAGTTAAAAACGCTATCAAACATTCTTGACGAAGATCGAGTAAAAGAAAGAAGTGGATATAGCGTGTCGCCGTTCTAGTTTTTACTTCAAGCACGGAAATGGTTGACAGACTGATATTATTAGTTTTATCAAAAGAAGCAGAAAATGTCACTACTGAATTCGACAACGAAATAATTGATATACTAGAGCATTTTAGATCAAGCGGATTACTAACATCCTCCGATTATGAAATTTTACACAACGATCTTGTTTTAGTCAATCGCACACAATTTTACTCTAAAGATAAAAAATAAAAATATCAAAAACATTATTACTTGATTCTTCACGAAGGGCAAACTACAACACAATTTTTTCTGTCAATTAAAATATGCCAATACAACTTGACCCTGATCGACTATACTCAATTGGATTAATTTTAGCTACAAATTTGATACTTTTTTACGACCAGGTATTCTGGTGTTTAGAAGCGGCGTTATCAACTGCCAGAATAATTGATTCCCCGCTTCCGTAAAGTTGAATTTTATAATAATAAAAATAAAAAATTTGCAACGTGATATTTTACATCATATCTACCAGCTGTTGATCTACCGTATGATTTTATATCGACAGCTGTGTTTAAATCTTCCCTAATTTCGTCATTGACGACTTCATCGTGGACGACTGTTACTTACAACAATATCTTCATATGGTGTATTCTAGATGTATTCAATTCTTTCAAGTAGGTTCATATTGTAATTAAATTCGATCAGATTTGTTTGAAATAATAATTGCCAAAAAAAGAAACCTTGAGAGAGCAGCAGTCATTAATATTGTTGAATTTGAATACGTGATAAGAAAATGTTTCGCAGAGCCAGACAAAAATATTTGACCAACGAAAACAATTACAAAATTCTTCTTACAGCGGAAAAAATCATGAAGCTGCAAGAAGGTGCATTAAATGATGATGTTTACTTATAGTAGTTTAATAATGTTGTGGTGCCATAATTGCATCACCAGCGATGAATTAAACAGAATCTTGCAAAAAAATTAATTATCGTTGTATCGGAAAACGATACAGGTATTAGATTTCTTTGAAAACGTTGATCTTGTTGTGCCATCTGAAACAAACTTTACTAAGCTAGGATTAACACCGAAATAACTTTTCGCAGCATATATCGAAAGAAGCTTATTTTCTTCACTTGTTTCAAGGTTAAATTAACGCTGGTTTTGCTTTTACCCTTTCTAACATTTTCTTGTAGGATAACTTGCTCAAACTTCTCCAATCGATTGTCTGTTTTGATGTTGTTGATATCATTAACTTACAAACACAAACCTGTGACAACAATAAGCAAGAAGATAGGTTTATATTTTCTAACTGTTACCGACAAGTATCCATTTTGTAATCTACCTGATACATTTTTTTTAGTTTTTCGATATCGAACAATTCCTTCGTCGGAGAACTTCGTAAAGATCAAATACTGAGTGAGGTCGATATTCGTTTTGTAAACCTAGGTTTCCAATGTTATCATCGTTTATCGAACTAGTAACTCTGTAAACTTGTTGTCCTTCCGGAATGTGTCCAAAAAACAGCGAGTAAATGAAATCTTTCCTTACCATTTCCGTTCAATTGTTATATCCTTCCGATTTCTCTGATATTTTATAACCCGCCGCTGTTTTTTTTTACCAAGCGGTTTTCCGTATTTGATGTGTACCACCGATGCTAACATATTTTTCGCGTACACGTTGTATTTGCGATATACGTAGTAGCACTCTTATTCGTTTGCGCTTGCCATTATTATTATAATAAGCAATCTGTTTGTTTTATTGTTTGTAATGCAGTATGACATTTGATCAAATGTATAATATAATGCTGAAGTTACGCGATATCATGAAAAAGAGCCTTATAGAAGAACCAATAAATAATAGCTACCACTTTTACCGGATTTGACAATAGCTATCGATTTGATAAACTAAATCATTCTGGCAAATTTTACCTCGACAAATTTGTTTCATCTGTTAGAACCAACTATAAAACGTAAACTTGATTTGCACAAGGGTTTGAGTTCCTAGTGCAGTACCACGTTATATTTTCAAAATTATATGTTTCTGGAGATGATATTGACAAGGAAATTGTAAATCATTTTATTAGTAATAATCAAGCCTTGTTTAACCAGGAACTAATCTGTTCTTGCTCGCCGATAAAATACACCATGAAATGTGGAAGAAAATAAAAGAATACACTGAATCAGGTTCAGGTTGGAAGTCTGAGATGATTACTGAAAGCTTGTTTCACATGATGAAATATAACGTTCTCCTAGGTAGTTCATATATTGACCTGCCGCAGAAAATAAAAAACAAAAAGTGCTGCATCAACGCCAAAAACTTTGGTAACAAACGCTTCCAGTGGACCATTCTTTCTGCTGTTTCCAGCAGACAAACACCCTGATCGTGTTGACACGTATTCAGTTATATTTCTAAATTAAATTTTACTGATATAATCTTTTCCGTTGCAGAAAATTATATACCCATTTGAGATCCTATATTTATTCTTGAAGTTAAGCTTGAAAATCAGTACATTCAAGATTAGTTTTCATTCGGAACACCGTGCATTTGGACTTGTGTTGGAACATTTAGAATATTTGCGATTTATTCATAATATCGTAAGTTCCTCTTAAATGTTCTTTTATAACTTAGAGAATTAAATTATTTCTTGATTTTAACAAAACGTGTTGGTTTTGCATCTTTCTATTACATGACTTAATACCATAGAGTTGTAATACGATGGGGATTAGCATGTTAAAATGAATCTATGGTGAATATACAAAATAATAAGTGTAATGTAAGAGCTAACAAATAAAAGCAAAACATAAATTGACGATTTTACTAACTGCCTTGTTAAGGGAATATTTACCTATATCACTTTGAGTAGTATGAAAGTGTTCGTTGTGCCCCATTGGCCTTTTTCAGGTACCTGCCTCACATCCTAGCCTCTACATATATCAGTTTTAATTTTCCATGCATGTGATGAGACATGGTTCTTTACGGCACCGATCATTACACACTCTGAGTCTAGCACAATGAACTAATTACTGTAGTAGGAGTTTCGATCAGTAATCATGCTTTTGCATGTAAGCGATATAAATAGCCCATTATAACCTAGTACTATGAATCAAAACAGGTCACTTTTAAATTTGGAGTGATACAACCTGTTTTGGTTTAGTCCAGCGGTATTGATTTGTGCGTGCCCAAAGAGCAGGTTGAAAGGGAAATCATGATATGCAAGCTGAATTTGCACCGGTTATTATATGATCCTCCAACATTACAAGATAGTCAATGCTGTTTTTGTGAACGTGCTGGAAATAGTCGAATGGTGTATCTTGCAATAATGGCCTCGTTACGAGACGGTCTATCACGCGATTCTCCAGGCAACAGTTTTTGAAGTCAAGTACGAAACAAATTTTTCTTTATTATTTCGGAAATACTGGGTGAAATGTGGAAATAAAAGTCAATTTAATGATTGCAAATTCAATATCAGTGATATATACATGGCACGCGTATACTTTGGATCGTATCGAAAACTGATCAATATACCATAACCTCGCATAAATCCATGCTTAGAATTAGTTGCGTGCCAAATAAATTCAAAGATCTAATTCAAACAAACACTGCTTGGACGAATAAATTTCCTTTTATGAAAGACATTGCTATCGTATTATGAATGGAGAAATTTCAGATTTATTCTGAAACTATTTGAAGGAATGGAGAACTCAAAAAACAGCTTGCCATATGATTGGAATATCAAATGTGAAACGGATAAACTACGATCGCTGTTTCGTCTGATTGCATCATTACAGATTACTCAAGGAAGCCCAAATGTTATCGCATTCCCAGAAACATATCGGAACACATCGATAAATTGAATACCCTAGGAGTGTAATTAAAAGTAGAACGAAATAAATTTGGGCGGATTCTTTTATTTAAATAAAACTAAAACGAATCTGCGTGAAAAGGTAGAGTCGCGAAAGAAGAATAACTGGCCCACTGCTTTGGAGAGAGTGACGTGTTGATGAGGTCAGTGATGAGGATATTCAAGAACAGGCTAATTAAAGAAATGTTTTTGAGTCATTTTACATACGATTGGCATCCGAACTCACCAATCAAGAACATTTGTTTCACAAAGCAATATACCACGATGAAGAAGTGACGCGGCGCAAGTATATAAGAAAATTAGTAATGGTTATTGTCGAACATAAGTATGAGTGCTGATGAAATTTAAAAGACATTTCATATTATTGTCTACTTACATCAGTCTGACAAAATTCATGTTGGTGCTGTACTCGGCGACGGGTTGTTTGAGGTCACTGGGGCGCACTTTTTCTGAAAGATGTTTTATCAAGCGCTGCAAAGGACAATCTGCACAACATAGATGTCACCATACCAATTACTAAAAAAAAACAATACGTGGATAAACAAATTGAAACAAATTACTAAAACAAAACAAAGCGTTGTAACTTCCTGGAGGTTTATATAAAAATTAATCAAGGAAGGAGAGAGACTTAGTGAATCGGCATCCTTAGCAAATAGCCTACGTTTTGAACTTCTCTTATTAAAGGTGGGAATGTTGATAAATTATAAGCAATATCTTGATAATGAATATGTACTGCCAATCAAATTTGTTACCAGGTATGACAGGGATGTTTATGATCTTTACACAGTTGCATTGTCAACATCGTTGATCACCGGAGATGACATTCAGTTCGATGCACTCAACGGTTATCATGACGGTTTATCCTGACATTTGCTTAATTGTCTTTGGTATTTGTATTTAAGTTCAGCTTTTTGTTGTTATAGGTTAGTAATGGAATCTGACCGCAGTTATGTCGTTGGGGGAATCAGTCTAGGGAGTGTTAGATCGGCTGACAGTCGATGATGACATCGATAACAATTTACTCCACTTCTCGATGGTTACATGCGTCAGAGTGGTGTTACCAAATCCTCGTATAAACTGTCATATAAGTTTGTAAGGGGAAAATAGACATTGACCTCTGGAATCACCTTGAACTGCCAATAAAAACTCGAAGACAACTTGGAATCATTGCACATCTACGTGGAGTCGCTCAAACGTTGTCGATCCCGGTTAAGTTCAACAGCGAATATTTTACACCAACGTTGACTGAAATAAAAAGAGGAACGATCTTGACTATTCTTCAACAAAAATGCACATGTTCGGTTTAAATTTATTCGGCAAGGGCGATAGTTCGATGTAAAAGGTCCTGGCATAATCGGTCTGAATTTAATGTTGAAGCAACTAACCATCAGAACTCACAAACCCTTGAGATTTAAGGATTCCAGAGGCAGAGTTTTTTAATAGAATTTTATGATAGTTGAATCAGTAAATAAAAGAGTACCGGTAATTAGCCAGTTTGCCTATTGCACCTGGGCGTGATGATGAGACCGGACAATGTTTGCCTCTCATGCTATTAAAATAATCGATTGTATTATTAATAGAAGAACTATGATGGACCGCCAGTCTTACCTACTTTAAACATAATTGAAGCGGAACAACCGCTACGAAATAAAATTGAAAAGAGAAACCCGGTGATAATGAAACACAGACTCGCTTTGCTTGGCCGTAGATATACTTGCAGTCTTTCTGCAGCAACGACTATTTGTCTTGGCATGGCTGGATCACTGCAACATCAACCATTGTAGGTGCACCAATCGGAAGTATTGTCGCAGCTTTTTCGATGGTGGTGCTTGCAAATTAATTTCGATGCGACTGCATTCATGAGTACTCATCTATTCAGACTTGCTTGCGGCAGCGCAAGGCTGTCTGAATACGATCATTGAACTATGCTTGGTGGCAATGGAGGATACAATAATGAGTGCAGCCGAGATTGCAACTTTGCCGGCAGAAATGGCAACGCAGAGACAATTACAAATAAGAAACTGCGGATTTGCAAAACGTAAAAGCTGAATTAAAAAAAATAAATCTTCACACAAAAATCTGGTTATTGATTCAAACTGCTGCTAATTTAATTAGTTCATTGTTCAAGGCGATCGGTGCCGTTTAGAACCACTTCTGATCACATGCATGGAAAATTAAAATTTATATAGGTAGAGGCTGGGACCTGGGACGTATGGCAGGTGCCCGAAAGAGTCCAATGGGACAAAACGATCACTTTGATATAACTACTTGTGTTTAAAGAATATCTAATCTACCTTTAAAGCCCCATGTGCAGTGCCTCCGCCTGTAATTAATGATGGAATGAGAATCTTTCTGGGACAAGCACACGGATACAGGGCAAAGTATAAGTGTTTCCCTGGATATAGGTTGGCTGGCATGGAGAGAGACACGCCGTATTTATCCTGTAACTATGGAGAGTGGGTCGGTGGAAAACCACGATGCGAAGAGGGTAAATCTCTCTCTCT
>QKMX01359558.1:0-10748 GCA_003401595.1 Venustaconcha ellipsiformis | reverse complement strand
TTTGAGGAAATACAGTGGGTAGCTTGATCTTGGAGCTGCTTTGAGGAAATACAGTGGGTAGCATAATCATGGAGATGCCTTGAGGGAATTTTGTGGATAAAATGATTTTGTAGCCATGGAGAAGAAATGCAGTGGACAGCTTGATATTGTAGCAACATGGGGAAAATGCATTGAATAGCCTGACTCTGGAGATTCTTGATAGGATTCGTTGGACAGAATGAGCCTGGAGCTGATAGCAGTAGATAGCATGATCTTTAGAGATAGTTTGAGAAAAAGCAGATACCATGATCTTGGAAATGCTCAGAGGAAATGTAATGAATAGCATTATCTTGTAACCAGATAGAGTCAATAGAGTTGTTAGCATGATCTTGGAGCCATGTAGAGGAAATAAGTGGACAGAATGATTTAGGATATGCTTTGAAATGCACTGAATAGCATGATCTTAGTGTAATGTAGCGGAAATGCTGTGGATTGCATGATCATGGAGATGCTTTGAAGAAACTCTATGGATAGCATGATCTTGAAGCCATGTAGAATATATATAGTGGATAGCATTATGATGGAGTTGCTTTTAGGAAATGCAGTGGACTCCATGATCTTGGAGATGCTTTTATAAAATGTTTTTGATTGCATCTTATAGAAATATAGAGGAATTTTGGCTGGTCTGATCTTGGAGATGTTTTAAGGAAATACAGTGGACAGCATGATTTTGAAAATACTTTTAGGAAATGCAGTGGATAGCATTATGTTGCAGATGCTTTAAGAAAATGCAGCAAATAGTATGATGTTGGAGCCATGTAGAGGAAATGCAGTTAAAATTATGATCTTGGAGATGCTTTGAGCAATGCAGTAGATAAGATAAGGCAGTGAATAAGATAATCAGCCACATAAAGGAAATGCAGTGGCTGGAGTGATCTTGGAGATGTTTTAAGGAAGTGCAATGGATAGCATGATCTTGTTGGCCTATGGAGGAAATGCAGTGGAAACCATGATCTTGGAGAGACATTAAGGCATGATCATGTGGCCACATGAGGGAATGCAGTGGATAGCATGATATAGAAATTGCTCTGGGGAAATGCAGTGGACTGTATAGTATTGGGCATGCTTTGAGGAATTGCAATGGATAGCATGATATAGAAATTGCTCTGGGGAAATGCAGTACATGTATAATAATGAGGCATGCTTTGAGGAAATGCAATGGATAGCATGATCATGGAGTTGCTTTTACAGGTAGTAGTAGTACCAAAGTGTCTTTCAGAAATGATCCAATAAAATTATAGAATATTTGAATCTGTAAATGGCTTTCAGTTTATCAACAGATGTAAAATTAGTAACTATTTGCATTTTTATCATCTAGTTAAAGAGAAAGAAGGAACATTCAAGTGTCATGGTTCCCAATTATTTTCAGGCTTTTCTTTTAAAAGGTTACACTTGTATTCAGGCTTATGTTTGCTGTAAAGTGCATGAGAACATTTCAGGTGTTTACAGTTTTCACAGAAAACTTTACTTTATCATAAAATAATTTTCACAACTTCAGTCTGCGAGCACAGGTGACCAAGTGGTCTAAAGCACTCGTACTTACCAATCACTGCCATCTGACCATGTGGCTTCAAGTCTTATGCTTGGCCAGTATGGTTATTTGTAAAAGCTTGCCAGTAGCTTTCCATGGGTTGCTGATTTTATCAGGGCTTGTCTGGGTTTTTCTCCATAAAATATACTGAGTGCCTTGTATAGCTACAAATGGCATTAAACCGAAAATACAATAACTTGAATACAATAACTTGATCATAAGATGCATTATCCAGAGAGAGATATATTTTGTCAGAAAGTGGTCACCCAGATAAGCATTTATTAATTTGTTGATGATTTCAGTTTTGCAGGGGAAGAGTTGATATGAACAGAAATTCCAGACAACAGTGTATTTATGTTGTCTGCCCCATATCCTCATTTTGAATTCAGATCTCCATTAACCACTTCCATTGTCATATTTGTCTCACTATGATATAAAGAGCTATAGTTTAGGGAATTAAAGAGATAGATAACTTCAGCTAAGGTTGGTTGGTTCATTGGGTGGTTTTCATAGCTACAAAAACTGGGTGTTAAGTGCCTTTCCAAAGGTCACACAGAGGCAGTTGACTCGGGCTTGCTTGGGTGGGTATTGAACCCTCAAGCCCCAGATTGCAAGTCCAGTGCTCTTCCAATGGAACCTCCAATACATCATGTTTTATATAAGATGAACATGTTGTTCTCTCAATTGACTGTTATTTAATGTGTTACAAATTGAATGATTGAAAGTATGGTGATCCGTCTCTGTGGAGGCAATAGAACCCCATTCCCAAATTGAAGTAATGAAAATTGCAACCATTGAAAATATGAATTCACAGTAGTTCATTGTACTGACTACTCCAACTCTAACCTAAGCACTGTACTGTGTATAGTGTTTCATAGTCCTATATATTCTAATTCATAGGTACTGAACTATGTATGTAATATTTGAATCTATATGTATCTTCCACTTTCAGAGATAGATTTCTAGTCCTCAATTACCAAGACCAGTATGAATCGGGGATCAATAAACTTGCTCAGTGGTTGTTACAAGGAAAATTAAAGGTAATTCAATCATGCTATCAGTTATTCTGTCTTTGAACAAGTTCTTTTTCCAACAGTCAAGTTATAATTACCATCACACACACACACACAGTGTTTGGGACACCCATATATAAAAATAAAAATTTTAAAAATTTTCTTATATATTGTGCTGCTCTGATTAAAACCATTCCATGGGTACAAATCTATTGATGTAAACTGTATAACTGTATAAGTGGTTTGTGTATGAGGTAAAAAAGAATTTGTATTTGATGGAGTGAGCTCCCTTGAGAAAATCATATGCCATATAGTCATCAGCATCAAAATGTGCAGAACTGGAAAAGATGGGAGTTAAAATAATTTGAATATAATCACACAGAATAGGTTGAGCATAACCACACATAATAGTTTGAGTATAACCACACAGAATAGGTTGAGTATAACCACACAGAATAGGTTGAGTATAGCTAAACAGAATAGGTTGCGTATAACTACACAGAATAGGTTGAGTATAACTACATGGAATAGGTTGAGTATAACCGCACAGAATAAGTAACTGTCTCAGGCTACAAGTTGGCAAAATATGTTGTCTTTTCTTTTCTTTTTGAAATTCAGTGTGCCAAAATCATCATATATATTCTTGTTATAGTTGTAGGGACAACTGAGAAATGATTGTTAAAAAGTGTTATTACAAACAGTTTTGGGCTCTTTTAACAGGTGAAGGAGACAGTAGCTGATGGTTTAAAGGAGGCAGGCAGGGCTTTTGTATCCATGATGAGAGGAGGCAATATAGGAAAACAGATTATTCACGTCTCTGATTGATGTGTGACAAAGATCATATGTGAATTAAATACATTATACAATCTTGCATCTTTGTGTATTGAGTTTAATATAGTCAAAATAAAGTATTATATCAATTAAGAGAGCAAAACTATATTTTCATATTTTACAATGAATGGAACTGGAAACCATTTTACTAATAGGTGCATTGAATGACAGAGTTAAAGAAATATTTTTTAAGGTCTGAGGTTTCAAGTTCAGAATTTGTTACTTGTAATGGATGTTGGTCATCAAGGTAACTTAATACACCAGTTTTGTGGTATGTAGTCATACAGGGATAAGGTGATTTGATCCATCCATTTGCTGCACATTCCATTCAGGTACCAGTGCCATGCTGCATACCTCCTGCCTGGTTTAACTGGCCTTCCAACCCACTTTCTGGTTGGGCAAGCTATACTGCATACTGGTGTAAAGAATCATACTTTGATCCATTGTGTTAGTCCAGCTGTTTTGAAACACATTCCATCTTGAATGTTTTCAAGCCAACTGTCTAGCTACAAAATCAGAACACTTTCTGGTCATCCATTCTGGCAATACAAGCCCTGTTGCTTGCCTGACCACCATTTCATCCAACAGACATTGGCAGTAGATATGGTGCTGTTCAAAGGGATGATGGTCATCCATACTGCTGGGTAGGTTCTGTGTGGACATGCCAACAACACCTTAGGAGGACAACTCCCACAGTGAGGGTAGGGACAGTCTCAGTCAGTTAGCATAGTCTGACTCTGCCATAGAGCATTTGGAGTTTATCTTTATAATGGGAGGTTTATCAATTCTGAGAACCGCTGCTGCTGTCAGTGAACCTTGTTTATAAAGTTAAGGCTTCAGCAGACTTGAAAGATGAGGTTAAACATCCCTCCTTCTTGCTACTGTCACTTTCAGTGAAGATCAGTGAGATTTCTGATTGTCTTTCTGACAAATGATTCATGACCTGCAGAACTCAAGAGCTTTCTTTTTGGAAAGCCACCTAATATCAGTTTTTTTTGCCATACTGGTATAATACACAATCAGAACAAACAACATTGCATTAGATATATTAACAACACTGCTGTTTATAACATGAATAGGAATGTTTTCCATGGAAATGTAGTGTGGAACATTTTGGAAACTTCTTTGATGTTTGATCTGGAATTGCCACAGATTTTTTGCTTTACTGAAACAATTGCAGCTTCATCTAGCCTAGGCTCTGTGGTGTATGCCCTTTGGAATGCCATTGCTGTTAATTGGTAGAATAGAGGAGAAGCAGGCAACATAATAACTGCCTTTAAAACTTGCCTTGTCACCTGCATTCTCAGCCATAATAGAAAGATGATCACTAACTAAATGAGAGAAATGAACAAAAGCAACAGTTTCATCCCCAGCCTAATTGCAGTAGTTATTGAGACAGTTAAAAAAAGAGGTATGTGAATCAAGGTTTCCCTTTCTCAATGTGTCCCAATAGTTTTTGCTTTCTTGCCACCCCCGTTTTCCACTAACAGCCATTTTTGGAAGTCTTAGATTTGCTTTTTCCTTTGAATACATTCCTCAATCACATTAATGTTAGGAATATAAACTCATTATTTCCCAAATCTGTCCTTTCCAAAAAGATGTAAAACCTATCTATATACCATATTGACAAAGGGAAGAAACTCTTGCCCATTACCTCCTCAACCAATTTTTTGTTTCCAGTTTAAGCTTTTACTTAGTTCTATTCAGATAGTTCACAACACCTCTCAGACATTCAAGGAAACTATTCACAAATTCAAACCATCCATAAGAAAAGTGTATTTTAGAGTGCAGTAAGGTTGTTATAACGTGTTAAATATTATTTTTTACTTTTCATCAAGATTTATTTTAACATTTTGCAGTGTGGATTTCATTTATTCTGACTTTGCATTCCAGCATAGTATGATTGGTACATGATGTAGGTTGTCATTCATGTGCACTGTATATATATTTCTGCTAATTTTTTATAACGAATTGCTATTATTGTGAATTTGAAAAAACTGGACTGTTCATTTCCTATTTGTTTTCTGTTGTCATTTTTTCATTTTATTTAAACCTAATGATGAAATGAAGCAAATGTAAAAAGTTCATAGCAAGTTTGGTCATGCATGAGAGGTACCGTATGTGTACTAAATGTTTTTTGTCCTTGATTTGCAATGTGTGCAGCCTTTTGTATATGATTCAAAGAGTTATCAGAGAATATTAAAAAAAAAATGTGTTGTCCAGAACAATGTAACGTTTAGAGCATCCACTCTATGATGGCATCAATTGTGAGTATAGTTAAAGAAATCACAATGGTCCCCCAGCATCTAAAATTAGGCACATGAAGCTGGTTGCAGTAATTATATAAATCAACTTTGAGGAACTGACACAGAATAAGGTAAGAAATAACTTGGACTTGCCTTAGATCTCTCTTTGACTATTATTCATTGTGCATTTGTACTTTACCTGGGGTGAATAGTTGTTTCTCCAGGTAAGCAACTGTGCTTAGTACAGTTCTCTCTCAAAGTAGCTTATGACCTTATTTGGTAAATAGGGCATGGTTTTGGTTTTGGTCATGGTTTTGATGCAACAGTATCCTTCACATCGATTACCTCCTCATGAACTTTGTTAATACCCTCAAATCTTGTATTTCTTCTTGGAATTGTGGTTGAGAAGTAGCTATTTCAGCTGGAAGTTCTTGTAGAATCCTTTTTTTGTTTAGTTCTTTCTGCTGTTTTCCCAGTTGCTTTAGTGGTTTAGTGCAACCCATTTAGAAGTGTCGCTTTAGTGTTATTGGCGAGTGCATGTTCATTTTCAGTTTTATTTTCACAAAAGAAATGTTTTAAAAATTGCTCTGTTGTGCTTCTGGGTTAAAGAAGGAAAAAAATTCATGTATATAATTTTATTCCTTATTAGTTTATTCATAGTTTTGTTTAAATATTCATTCAATCTCAAACAATTTTTATATGCAGAAAAAATACATAAATCATAAACATTTTAATTTATAATTGCCAGACATTCACAAGCATGTAAATTGCAAAGTTAACTACAGTAACTTCTTGTCCTGTCCATAAATTTTCAGCTACCTGTGATAATATTTACTCAGTATATGTATTTAGAGCCAAACATCATACATAATAAATGGATCAACACAACAAAAAAATGGATGTTTCCCAAGGTAAAAATAGGCAGTGATCTCTGACTGTGGCACTTTGGTGTTTTGTGTCAGGTTTTAATATCAGTAATATTAATAAAGCAACCTTTATAATTTGCCAATGAATCAATCTGGAAATGCAAATAAGTTTGAAGATTTAAAGATAAAGACTCAATCATTACGTGTTATAATTTCAAAGAAACAGGAACTGACATGCATAAGTGAAAGCAAGATGAGATCTTGCATTCTGATGTTATTGACATTGTGTGGATATTTACAACAGATAAACATACAACACAATGTTTCAACTCTGTACATATGAATGACTATATTATGCATGTCTGCGATATCTTCCTTTAAAGACAGTTAACAATAATAGGGATTTAGGTGACTACATCACTAAGGTAGTTGTTAGTACTTAAGTCTGGTTTACAGTCTGTAGCTTACTCTACCTTGTTAATTGAAGGAAACTTGTAACCAGACTAAAGTTTCCTCCTTGTGCATCTTGGTTCAGTACAATCTGCATCCCAACTGCAGACTTGACTCTTTGATCATGATTACATAAGTTGAAACAACGATAAGAAATGTTTAGATCTGGTTTTACTATGCCATCGTTTTATAACATTTTTTGAAGCATATTGTGCCTTAAAGTCCTGGCCCTTAAAGTCCTGGCCATTGGTTGTGTTTAGTTCATGGACACTAATGCATTTAAATTGTAAAATTTATCCATGTAGAATGTTTTTTTTTATATTGTAAAATTTCTACAAGCACAATGTTTTTGGTCATAAAAGACAGAATGTCACACTTAGCAGAGGGTGCTCAAATTTCATTTTACTGTACTAAATAAAGATTTCTTTATTATTTACATGTACCTGACTCCAACAATGTGATACTAGAAACTGCATTGTTACTCACAAGGCTTTATACAAGAAAGAAATACATTATTATAAACTCCATAGACACTCACAAAGCCTTATAAGATATTAAATACAATATTATAAATTGAATTGATACTAACAAGGCCTTATACAATAAAGACTAACATAAATTGAATGACACTCACAAGGCCTTATACAAGAAAGACTAACATAAATTGAATGACACTCACAAAACCTTATACAAAAATGAAATACTGTTAAGTATTCAGACTGTACACATTACCTTTTACAATCAACTCAAATAATCATCCAGTGCTACATCAAAATGAAAATGAAAAAGAAGAAAAATTGTGCAAAGCTTTGACAAGGATCTGCTTCTGCTTACAATCATAACGTAAAATATCTTCGTCTATTTTGGTCTTGTATACGTCATTTGAAATAAAAGTCCCACAACGAGATTGGTACACTGGGCCAAAAGGAATTAAAAGTCCATTTCTTCCCTACTAAAAACTTTTTTAGTAAATGCTCAAATCATCTCAGACTATCTTGTTTAAACCCAACACATCATATCTTGTAAAAAAAAATTATTTTCTTATCTTTTTGTGTTTACATGATGTTAGGATTGATGCAATAACAATCTTTGGCATGGCCTTTGACCTTGAAACTGATCTCACTACAGATAATATCAAGAAATACCTACATTCCAAGTCTGGTTTAATCTATTATTATCATTTGTTCTAGAAAAACATTACTTACCTGTCATCATTTAAAGTATTCTTTAGATAGCACACAAAACATAATTTGATAAAAAAATTCATTCATATTTATGTATGTTATGTACACGAGTCAAAAATTCCAAGCCCAGACCAGATATAAATCAATATCAGAGTGCTATGATCTTGTTTAAAAAAAGACAAAAACTACTTAAATAGAAAGTCTGATTAAAAAAATTATGATACATGTACAATTCACTGTGTTCAGAACCTGAATGAAGTTCAGATATGCATGCAGTGACCTCTGACTTGACCTTAAGGTCAGATGGTCTAGCTTTTAAACATATTCGCAACAGCAAGACCATAGAGGTCACAACTGTATCATTTTCATTCAAAACCAATTACACATTACAGCAGATGTTTTAGTAAAAGTCCCATATCAGTAGTAGTGATTCGGTATTTTAGATGGCCAATATGGGTCAGATTGGCAACATTTTCATTTAGGAGCTGCTACATATGGATACCGTAAAAAAATCATGTTCAGGAGAAAAAGCTATACAAATATTTTCAAGATGTCCACCGAGGTAGTCATTTTTGAGGTAAGATAAACTGAATGAACTACATATGGCAAATAGAGGATGTAACATTGGCACTTTTTTCATTAAATTAACAAGTCACAATAAAAGTCTTGAAGTGAAAACTAAGTCTGTATAATTTAGCTGTTCATGGGGGAGCAGCAATAATGAGATTCTAAAGATGGCCATATGTTGGTTATGTTGCATGCGGGATCATCACCATCTTCATTTATTATCTACAAGTCAATCTGACATAAGAGGTCTTTCAGTGAAAAACTCGTGTAAATGTGACCATTTATTCAAGTGGAACAGTGATAACAATATTTTCATGGTGTCCATGTTTTATGCAGAATCAGCAATAAAAAGTGTTGTAGTGAAAATGCAATGTCAATATGACCATTCTGTTCACAAGCAATACTAAAGATGCTCATATTATTCAGTTCAAGGGTTACAAGGTTTGTTTAGGATGAAGCTGTAGGTCAACTTTCATAACTGTAAGTTTAGGAAAAGTACTTATAACAACCTTGTTATAGATAGCCATTGGATGGACAAGGGATTATATGTCATTACAAAAACTTGTCTAGTTTTTTATTATTAAAACTGAAAATTATTATTAAATAGAATAAAATATGAAACATCTGTGATCTGAAAATCATGTTGTAAAATCCAATGATCTGAGCCGAGTTGAAAATACTGCATGGTTGGGACAAATTTTCACAAAATGTCTCAATCTCAAGTACACTATTATTTCTGATCTTCAGCAATTCCAAGAAATGGCTAGTCATTTGTATGTGATGTTTTCAAGAAGTTGTATGTAAAATTTATTTCCTTTCATTGAAAAAGAAGTACAAAATCTGTAATTTTATTCAAACTCAAAATTGCTATGTTTTATGAAGCTTTCTAAATAAAGTAGTCAGTCTCCAAAAGGAAAAAATTAATTGTCTCTTTCATTCTTCTTATCTTTGTCATTTCCATTTGCCAAGAAAACTGAGTCTCAGTACTGATATATATATATATATTAGCCAAGAAATAAGGATGTTCTGGAGTTTAACACCATTTTCAGCAAATGATAGGCTGCTGCCATTAAAACTTGTGGAGGAAGAACCCAGAAAAATCCTGGAAGAACCACCAACTTGCAGGAAGCTACTGGCAAGTACCTGCATTGGTTGAGCCTAAGATTCAAACCAACGCAGAGAGAGGTGAGATGATAGTGATCTGCAACCCAAGGACTCGTAACCAATAAAGTGATCAATAAATTATTGGGAAATGGAAAAGGACTAATTACACTTTCCCCAGAGAAGGACAAACCAGTCACCAATCATTTTTAGTTTTAAAAAAACCCATATAACATATGCATATCTTTTTAGCTTTTATTAATGGAACATCTCACTGATAATTCATTATTTGAAAGGTAGTAAACTCCACAACTTTAATCATTTGTTTTACTCATTCTTATTCCTGGCAGAATTTCTATCACAGAGAAAAGTAAATAAAGTAAAATAGTAATAAATAAAATTTGGGACTTTAAATGGCATATAACATATTGTGATGGGACATAAAGGGTTGTGACAAAACGTGATGAATTGGACATGGGAAACACTCTATGCCCCTCCATTACCAGATTAGTGTGGCATCACATATTTATCATGCTTTGTGTCCATCTAAATGTTTCCTACACAAATGGCAACTGCACTTATAAAACTTGTGAACATTTGGATTTGAAATCATCCATAAAGGATGTCTACAAAGATGGGGGAAGAGGGGTTTGGTTCAAATGCGGACAAGGGGGAGGGGGTGTAAAGAAACTTGCGGACAACCACAAGCTAGTATTTTTTGTTATGATATTCTGTGTTGAACAGCTGCTTTGGGTCAATTGCATGTATTCCAATATGTTTTGTGGACATACTTTATGGATCATCTCTAAGTATAAATTATTTGTAAATTTCAGTTTGTATGATTCATGCCACAGAATATATATATATAAATATGAATTGGATGGCATTAATACATAGGTCTGGCTCCCAGTGCCTGGGGT
>QKMX01359552.1:37472-50836 GCA_003401595.1 Venustaconcha ellipsiformis | reverse complement strand
AGAGAGAGAGAGAGAGAGAGAGAGAGAGAGAGTTGGGGAAGGGGGTAAAATTAATATACATTTAATTATAACTACCAGCGTTAAAGTTTAACTGGCATTTTTTTTTTCTCGATTATTCTAAATTGGGTTGCCACCAAAGATCTAATGGTTGATTTCAGCAGTCATTCCTTACATTAATACGACTGGAAAAGATTATACAAGCATCTGAAAGAACAAACAGACGTTGGATAAGAGTGAGAGAATAATGAATGCATAAAAGAGACAAACATGAGACTTGCGTAAAGAAATGATGCATATGATAAATTGGCATGGAAAATGAAATACTAAGTGAAGTTCGAATTTCAGACAGCATTTGTATGAAACAGTTGCATCGCATTTTCACTCTTTTCATTCAAATTCATAACGTAGCAACAAAAAAAATAGATATAATCTTTCCTCAACAAGCAAGTCTTGTAATTCTTGCAGCTGACAAATTGTTCTTGGCTTGCAATGAATATGGGGAAAATCATCCGCAAACAAGTTTTGTACATTTTCCCAGCGTTACAGTCTTTTGTTCACGAATCTTTATAATTAGGAACAATTAAAGCTTTCTTAAAATAGATGCAAAGAAACAACAACAACAACCCCCAACAAAATTAACAAATGAAAAACAACTTTATATTCTTCCGGACCTTATCCTTGCCATCTTATAGGAAATCTAATTGTCTTTAAAATAAATGTTGTGCTTTTCTTAGAAAGTTGTATGGCGGTATTAAAGTTATTACTAAGTCTGTGAAGATATGCGACAAAAGACATATCAAATTCATCGTCCATTTATTTCCAATATAATCTAATTCAATTAAAGAAATGCAATTCACAAGATAACGTCTATACTCAAATGCCTCCGATTTAAGTGTTGGGAGTGTACCCTTTTCGTGCTCAGTTGACAGTGTCCTTTGACTTCACTGTTTATGTGGCTTTCACCAAGTATGTTATGTATATTTATATTTTTTGTAACTCCTGATATATGATTTTTTCTAATTTTGACAATTCTTAGTCATGACTGTAATGTGGTAAGAATATCAGCCTGGTCTATGTGACTTGGTTATAGTATAACATAGGATTTTTAAATAGATGTTTAGGCCTCCCCTACGTGTGTGTTGACAATTAGTAATAATAATCTTTATGATGAGACAAAAAATGGCGGCTATGGAGTAGTTTCTCAATGACTGATGGGATATCGATGACTCCAGAATAATTATCTGGCTACCTATTGGTTGTGCGAGGTCACGTGAACATTCTCACTTTACGCAAAATCAATGGTGTATGTTGTCACGTTGGGTCTATTGGGACGTACAGTCGCAATATACGGTCTGTATATTTAGAAAGTTAAGCAATCAGATTCATTCCTATGTTTGAAGTCATTCACATTTATTGTGCTTCTGTTGTAAGTTTGCAAATGTGTTTTATGTTGTACTTAAGATATTTTTCGAAAAAACATTTGTTTGGACTGTTCATTGAAAATAGAAAGAGCTCATTATTTGGAATATAATATTATACTAGAACTGTTATAAATTGTTCGAAGGAATTATGGACAACGTCATCTTAATAACGTCACTGTTTTCTGAGGTATTTAAATTTACAAGGAATTTTTCTTTCATTTAGGACTTTCTTGTACCTTTATAGGGACTAGTTTGGATTAACTTCATAATACTGTAAGTTCCTCTCACAGATTTAATTTATAACTTTGAAAATTATATTGTTTGTTAAGTTTATAAAACTTGTTGGTTTTGCTTCTTTTCAGTATTTTAAGTTTGTGACCATAAATTCGTGAGAGGTAGAGAATGGTGTTTGTTGTCTTTAGAATCATCAATGATGAATGCTAGTTTGTCGGTTCATTGAATTCCCAGCATTATCTTATCAACTTGATTATGAGCTTTTACAGCTAAGCCAACACTATTCACTGCTCAGGGAAAGGACCGAGTTATGCAAGATATTGCTGATGACACAAATTAATAGAAGCCATGTCTTTAATGTATTAACTACTACCGATACACCCTTTCGGCAGCGGACAGTCGAATTCCTGTTTTTATTTAATTCTGAATTATGGAAGAATTTGTACTTTTCTTTGAAACTAACAATTTGTATAACTACAAAATAAGCTCCGCCTCCGTTGAATTTGTTTGGAGGCAGCGTTGTCAATGAGAACAGTTAGGTTTTAATGGTCTATTCCGTTTGAATGAATATACAAATACTTTTTTTATACATGATTAGACGCCACTGGATGACAACAGTTTTCGTCATCAAAATTGAAGATGATGGGTCCGCAGTACGATTGGTTGTTTTCATCTCGTTCTTCCTTAAATGTTCACGGACATGTTTTATTAATCAGCGCTGTTGTAATTTTGCAACCGCTACAGCACATCGCTCTTCCGAGTAATCACTGCTATGAGTGTCGTCATCGTGATAACAAACTCATATTATGGTGGTGGGTTAACATTGGAATCATCTGCGTCAGTATCTTCGGTTTTGTAGGATCTGCTAGCTATCTTGATCAACTCAACAAATCAATATCAGATTTAAAAAAGATACCACGAAGTGGTACAAAAGTATCATCTATTACTGTGTTTTATGGTGCATACTATCTGATGATGAATGCCCTTCATAAGTATTCTTGCTGAATTTGAATTGCCAGCAATGTCTCTCCACGATTCAACACTACTGATATCGCCAACGGCATAATAAATTTTGTAAGAAATTATAAATTTGGTAAATTGTATCAGTTGGTGGGGAAGTAGGGTGATACTGTAAACTCCATCGCGCTCGAGTTATTAACTGACAGTAATCAACACAAATTGTTTGGTTGATTACTGGATGGCATATACACATACCAGTAGCGCGCAGTAGTCTTGCGTGAACACGGTCCCTGGTTGCGTATTTCAATGCCACTCCAGCGGTGGTTCCGACGTCACCAAACGCGGATGCTTTGGCAACTGTAGAGGGTGTGGATGCAATTATCGTGGTTAATTACTGCTGAGAAAAACGGGAATATATCTGTGCTTACGAACATCAACTCGATCTCTGCAGAGGACATCTTTACTTTGACTTCAGTCCAGTTGTTCTAGTGAGAAGTAATAAATGGGGTAATGCCATACAAAATTTTGGTGAGAAATCTGCAGTCCCGTGTCGACGTTCTGATCTCACCCCATGAACAGCATCAGTTTATGATACACGTGTGCTTATTGTGTTCAGAATAAAATATGACTTCTGATAGTTTTTGATGACCACCGAGCCGCATTTATACATAAGTCACGCAAACTTTGTGCAACACCTCTAGTTTTCGCTCCTCACTATTCAGGCATTCAAAGTTCTGGACCGTCACAAATATGTGTTCAGGTGCTACGATCTCCTGCTGAACTGAACTGTAATGTAGAAACTGAACAACCACGGAGTTTTGAATCTAGGCACAGGTCATTGTCAGCAACAACAGCCTAGAGGGACCTCCAGATTACAAGAATGAGAGTAATCATTGTTCTTCTGAGTGTGACGGTGACAGAGATGACATTGACAGCACAACTCACCCGTCTTATACCCCACCTGGGTGCCACAATGCTTGACTGTCATCTGTCTGCGGTGCAGCATAGCTATGTGCCTGGCGTTAAAGATAACGTTTCTGAAGGCCCAGGAAAATCTGATGATGTAAGATAGTGGGATCGCGTGTGATAATCTATGTGTGGTGTGGCGGTGAGCATTAATCGAGGTGTGGAAAATTTCAGGTTATAATTCGGGTTGAGATTGTACAGAAATACAAACGCAGCACATGGTCTGTCTGCCGTTCCAGTCGGCTCTGGATGAACCGCGGTATTTCGTTCATTTGTAAGTTTAAGGTACGAATTATCGTCAGCTTTATCCATTATGTCCTTGGCAAACATCATATTCGGGCCAAAACTGCAAGCGGAACCATCGTAGTATCGTGCCAGTCTGAGCAAGCTTTGATTACTTTTCCATCAATGACATATTGGACTGTACTGGAAAGAGCCATTATTATGTTGTTAACAAAACCAATCCTGGTCCCGGGCAGGTATTTCACAGTTTAGTTATTACTAACAATAATTCTCTCCTCAACTTCAATTTCTAGTCTTTACGGCGAATATTATTGATAATCACACACGGACTCGTCACCTTGAGGCACCGGATCGTCCATGTCAAATGTTTGAACAATTTTATTGTACACGTGCTTGCATTCATCTAACTCAGAAGAGACCGCTGCCGGCAAGCAGATTTACGGTTTTCTTGTTAATCGATGCCTTGGTAGTTGGGTCGCCAGTGACCGTTTAGAGCAGTCGCTGCTAGGAAGCAAGTTGCCAGCTTTATTGTATATTTACTTATCCCATCGGGCATGTCTGCGAAGCTAGGTAATTTCAACCTTGGTACAGACCCAAGGTCTGCTGCTGTAACTAAATTCGCAAAAAATCATTCGCGTATTGCCGAAAATACATTTTCGGTCAGGTGGTCAAAGTGTTATCATTGACCACATCAATGGCTTTCATGCCAAGTTCTTTTGCAATCAGTAACGTTTTGGGGGCCATTCTTATAATCAGACCCACGTCAAGGTCATAGAGGCAATTGTCGTAAATGGTGCGGAATACAGGCGTATGCAAATTTAGTACTCACACCCTTATTACTGCTTATTGATTTATGTTAGTGATGTTGTATATCTGTTTGTCGCATACCAATAATATGCGGAGACAACACTATTGGCGGGCTGCTAAATGGTACGCTCACATTTATACAAGTTCATGGTCTGTGTCTCTCGACTCAAATCAAGCAGATGTTCATCTTGGTCCGGGAGCGACAACCTCAATCACGACATGTTGTCGTTGTGATACAGATAAACCGAGTTAGTTGGAACGACCGAAATCAGGTCAGCTGAGGACACATCAGGGGCAAATCTGGATCTCCGTGCGATGATTGATAACTTCCTTGGTAGGTGTTGAACGTTCGATGAAGTGCAATCGTCGATCTTATATTGACTATTCTGGGTGCGATATGACGTCCGTCGCAGTCATGAGAATTATCGTGGTATAGTGGTTGAATGTCAATCTGGTTTCATCACGCTAGCTATAAAATTTACAGGGGATCATGACTTCGGGCTATCACAGGACGATTCTGACCGAGGACGCGTCAATGTCAGCCTGGTATACCTCAGTGGATGTTTCAATGGTGGCACAGAGTATCGGTTTGTGGATCTGATCGCTGGATTCTTTTAAGACTTATTTGATTAATCGAATTAATGAAATAAAAGTTTTTTATTCCTGATTTAAGCAGATTGAGAAATTGTTAATTTGTAATTTTTTTTGCATGCAGCATGAATCTGTGAATCATTATCTAGAGTTGTGAAATTCATGCCAAAATATTGAGTATTCACGCCAAAATCGTGAGGGTTGGCAGGTCTGTGTCATGTAGGCACCATTTACATTTAGAATAAACTGGACATCATATGAAGTTTTTAAGTGATGACCATGTTGATACAACTATCCTTTCAGGAAGAATTGACATAACAATCACAAGTTCCAAGATGGATGATGTGGTGGCCATATTGAATGATAGATAAGCACCATTTTCTATTTGGAAAAACTAGATATCATAAAAAGTCTATTAGTGAAAAAATGATCTTGACATTACATTGAGAACAAGTATCAATAACAAGACGTAACATGACCAGTCATGAAACTTTACACACACATTCATGCCATTGGTCTAGTTATTCCTAAATGAAAAATGGTGAAGCTTGGACAACAATTGGTGATGACAGTGGACTTACTGAAATTTTTTTTTATCACTACACCTCCTAAATGGAAGGTTATGTCAACATGGGGGGGGGATAGTAAAAGACTTTCAGTGATGTCCAATATGGCTACCACACATGGCAATCCTCTTAGTAGTTTTTAAGTATCAATAACTTGTGATAATGGATGAACACTTGAAAGACCATCCCATAAGCTCTAGTGGTCATAGACCAGTAGAGCTAAAAACAGACTGTTTTATATTCTTTCAAGATGAACCATAGATGAAAAACTGAAAAGCACAAATGAAGTGGCAATAAATTTATTCAGCACAAGAAATTCTATTAAATAATTATAGTTAAGCAACATGAGTGATGAAATAAAATCCTTTTTGTTCAAAATTACACTCAATCATTATCAGGCACAAGCTAGCACTTATAAACAAGATGTACATTATATCAAATGCCAAAGTATTTATTTGCAACCATTTTTATTTATTCCATTATTTATTTTACTATATGGATTCACAACATAATCTTAACTTCATTTTCCAAAGCTATTATAATCCATGCAGTTGTGCTCCAAAATGAAATTTTTATAAACCTCACCTTACTTTTTGTCTGAAGTGGACTCTGACATAAAAGTAACTGGTATCAAATCTTGGCATGGTGGATTATGCATTTTTGTATCTTTTGGAATAAGTGTAGTGTTCAAATTTGTAAAAACAAAGATTAGATGCAAGTAAAGTATTATTTACTCACTGGGAAAACTGTATTTTCATCAACAGCGAAAGTATGAGGATTCCTTAAAGTGAGTGGCCTGTCCCTTTAGAGATGCTGCCAGAATTTTATCTAATGGAGGTATCCCCTCCCCAACACTACCAAAATAAGGGGAGTAGAAGAGCAGGACAAAATACCAATAAATATTTACCAAGCACTTCAATATCCTTCTTACTTTCTTCCTGCTCCACTCTGTTAGAGTGTCATTGACAGCAAAACCTTTAATAATTTGTTTTAGAGTTTAATCTGTTTCCTTATTTGTGTATGTGTTCTGTGCATCAGCTAGTCAGGAAGCTCCTTCTTTATGGCTATTATATACAATTTTCCAGTTCTCACTGATCTTGTCTCTTGGATACCTCTCTTCCAAATAAGATTTTTCACTAACAGTAGCTCTGAGAAAGTGCCACTTATACAAGTCTGTGCTTAGTTGGCTACTATGCCAGATTTCTTACCTATTCTATAATGCTTTATTATGGTTTCAAGTCCATCTTTGCCAAAGTCTGCTTATCTGAACAAGCAAAGTACTTTGATCAAACAAATATCCTAATTTGTTAATTACATTTCAAATTCTTATTTATTCAGTTTGTCCCAACTGTTATGGGGCTATATAGTTCTGTAGCACAAGATCCCACAGGGTTAATTGCTTGAGAAAACAAATGAAAATTGCACTCAGCTTTTAAACTGCCTGTATTTTACTTAGGCTTGGCATTCTGCCTTTTCCATATTTTGAAATACAGCTACAAAGGCTACAAAGGGGTCTGGGTGCATGTGACTGACATGCCCATCTGATTTTGTCCATCCAGCATGTACACTGAACTTGTATTTGACAGCATTTTCAGGATCAAAATCACTCACTGTATTTACTTCTTTTCCCCAGCTACAATAATCTGATATACTACAAAACCTTGAAAATCATCATCATCATCATCATTTTATCAGCCAGTATTTGCAGAACAATATCATTATCTGAAGACCAACTCTGCTGGGTATAAGCCATTTTGGGTTTTCTAGGCGGCAAGTAATTTAGACAAGTATTTTTAAGATTCTAACTATCGCAGAATGCTTGTTCCTGGAGCCAATGTGCCAATCAAATTAAGTTAAACCACCATTCATGTTAATCCAAAGAACCAGAATGTGTAAACAGCTGCCTACCTGAAGAAAAAAAAAAACCATGAGCGATGTCACAAGTAGTATGAGACTTCTACTGGTGGCATGATTTTTGTCATGACAACCACCCTTACGGTTAACAGTTAAATAAAATTTGTACACTACCGTCTGTTTTTATAGGTGCAACTTTAAATTCATTTGTGATTGTTCTCACATATCAATGTTCTCCATGTTCACATATTCATACAAATCTTCTGCAATTCATGCACTCTCACCATGGCAACATCTCTGCCTCATCTACACAGCAAGGTGATTTCTTATTGGGATAAGTTCTTACCTACACATTAACAGCATTTCCAACATTGCATTTGAGGAGTTTCTTTGGTGTCAACAGTCTAAAGCCTGGTACATACACCATACTGGGAGCTTGGAAAATAATATTGTTAATTTAAAATTAGATTTAAATTTTGACAGCAGAGATTTCATTAAAAAATATTTGCTTTGTGAATTTAGAATTCATTTTGAATGGCAATGATCACAGCAGCAATGTTATTTTATGTAAGTGTTTTTGCCGTAAATATTAAAGGTTATTTAAGTTTTTAATACTGGAAGGAACCATGTGGTATGGAGACCTTTTAATTTTAATTTAATGTAGACAAAGAAGCCTTTTGAGGATGGATGTATTCATTTCTGCAATTACCTTCTTCCGAAAGAGACATGTTTATAAATTTTAAGATCAGTTGGGCGGTTTATGAAATAGCTTAAAAGATGCCTCAAACTTAAGACTAAGTAACATCCCTAAATATTGCCAGTTACACATTCAAACTAGGCCCTGGAAACTTGCATTCTGCAATTTAAAATCTGGATCAATATTTTTCACTTTTTGAAAATGTTTCAGTTCCCAGCCAAAGCCAAAATTATTTTAGCTTCTAGCTTATACTAATGTTCTTTAATGTACAATATGACAAGAAATTTACTTGAATAGAACACCAATAGTAGGCCTGGATCAGTATACAAATAATCTGGTACTGATAAATATTATATGCTGATACTTAGACATATAATTATTTTAAAAAATGTGCATTCAATAAGAAATTTTTAAAATTCAAACACTGGATACATCAAAAGTAATGTTTAATCAATGCAATAAATCAACGGCATCAGCAATTTTTTTGTACGAATCTGTCAATCACAGAATACAGGATGTAAAAACATACTGTGTAGAAATGCAGGTCTTGAGTTTTAGTTTTGCATCTGCACAGCTAATGGTGCATCTAGCACATTCTCACAACCTTGGTAAAATGGAATTTATTATTGAAATATGTCTCAAGTTTGGCAAATACAACATATGTTAACTATGCTTGAATAACATTCAATGTATATCATCAGTACATAATTTATATCAGAAGTTGCTTATTGTGATACATTTAATGTTGAAAGTGAGCTGATAATTCTGGTATCAACTCAGCCTCACTAATGGAAGATCTTATGGTTAAAGTAGAAACCCATCATCATGCTGGTTAAATGCTGATACACATGGTTTGCAAACATGAGATTAGGGGTTTGCAATAATTTAAATCTTTGTAATAATTGGATAGAGTTTCAATACAAACTAGAACAAGTGTATAGTGAATACCACATTATTTATACATACAGCTTATGTTTAAGAGGTACTTGTGGGACATGGTTGAGATTACTGACCAATGAGTATCAATGATCTGGAACACTGTCAAGGTATGCAGCCTTAAAAAAAACTTTATGTGCTGAAACTGTTACTTTTTGAACCCTAGAATATGCTGGTTTCTTTTTACCATAATTGCAAGTCATCCAGAAAGTCTGGTCAAGAAACTGACTTTTCCAAAAGCCCCACTGTTCTTGATATACAATTACTAAGAATCTTAAATAAGTTTGACCCCCAAACTCCTAGGGTCTCTTCCATATCGTAATTGCAAACCCTCCTTTTACCTTTTTGATCCAAAACTCAACAGGCTTTATCTTACCCCAAATGCACTCTATCTGCAATTGCTCCAACGACTTAAGTGGTTAGAGTGTCCACATTGGATTCGGGAGGTCGCAGGTTTGAACCCCAGCAGTCATATCAAAGACTTACAAAAATGGTACTGGCAATGCCTCACTTGGCGCTAAGTATAAAGAGGTTAGTGTCAGGACTGGTTTGCGTGGTGTCAGGATAATGTGACTGAGTGGGGCATGATGCTCCAGTGTTAGGCATCACTATAAACTGCCACAATGCAGGCATCATACTAATAAGACTGACATTTTTTTTAAAGCTATGTTAAAAAACCAAATCGCACACACATACTCTACCTGCAAAGTTTGATACAGGTCTACAATGTAGAACTGGAAAAAAAAATATTATTGAGCAGAAACCATTTTGCTTCTTTCAGTCACATTGACTTTGAGCTTTATCTTTTGACCCCAAAATCAATAGGCTTCTTTCAAATCTATCTTCTGACCAAAAATGCAATAGGCAATTTAACTGTCCACAAAGTGTGGTCTAGGTATCTTAAGTAGAACTGATGTTACTGTGCAGAAAATGTTTCTTCAGTCAGGTAGTCCCCACATCGAAATGAACAGGCATTCAAGATTTAGTTCATCTTTACCATCTGCCTTCAACATTTAAAAGAAAGTTTATTATCACACTGAGTTTGAAGATGAACATAAACAACATCTACAGCTTTTAGCCTTAATTCTAGAAACTTTGAAACTACTAAAATGTCATGTAAATGGAATTAGATGAGTTATTTATTTTCAATGCAACTGGTTTGGGAGTATGCAAGTGGGAGGAATCTATAATACTAAAGCAATTGAGGAAAAGAGGATGTATTTAATATTTTTTATTAGAAATGACAAATGTTAAAATCCTATTGGACTGAATACATTCAATGAATACATTAAATATTCTAACAGGAAAATATGGCATTCATTTCAGTTCTGTTCCTCACCCATTGTATAATCCATATACAGAGCTTGTTCTAGTTGGTAATTTAGAACTAATGTTACAGTGAGGGAACCATTTTTCTCCATTCAGTCACAGTGACATTTACAGGGCTGACAAGAGAGAGAAGGTAACTGGGGATATATCCTCAGTGCCCAGGCCGAACAACACTTTTTAATTTTATAAAAGGAAAAGTTTGTTTCTTACCCCAGGGCCTGTGATAGCTTATATGGCCCTGGATTTTCCTCTGACCCCAAAATAAACAGAGTTTGGTAACTGTGGATGCTGATAACTCAAGTTATTGTGTGAAAACAAAACTGTTAACAGATAAATGGATGCACAAAAAGACTTCACAACATAATACATTCTGCTTTAAGGCAGGTGTATAAAAATGAACTCTGATCATCCACCTAAATATAAAGGAACTGAAAAGTTCATCATACAGAACAAATATTTTTGAACATGTTGAAACTTGAATACATATCATCAAGTTTTAAATTCATGACAATGCACTATCTATTTTGATGCCATGTAAACTACACAGATTACTATTTTTTTCAGTCAAGAGTGTCAGCAGAAAGAAACATTTTAAATGTTTCCATCTTGCTTGGATGACACATTTAGAATAGGATTAGCAGCCTCAGACAAGTGTTCTGACAACTTGATGCTGGGAGCTTTGAGACTAGTTGCCTCAGGCATGATTTCTGGTGACTTGTTGATGGAGATTCCCCTTGTTGCTGGTTTGGTGATATGACTTGGATGGGGACTTAATGAAGTTTCCTCATATTTTGGGCTGTTTTGTGATGTTTCTGCCTTTGTGAAGAGCATGATTGGTCGTCTGAATCCTGCAAAATAAAAAGCATGGTAATAACTGCCTGGATGCCTCTGATTTAACTACAGGTACTAAGACATTTCATCCTCTGACATTCCCTATGTTTTTGAAAAACCTAATATCCATAACTATCATATTTTATGTAGCTAGTTTGACTTAGGAAGATCTGTGGGTGATTTAGAATTTTATTCATTAAATTAATTATGTGCATAGTCATCTGTCACTTAAATTATTCTGTGATGCACAAACATACAAATTATTTCCCTAACAGTGAAATACAACAAGCACCATACCTTAAAATGAACTTTCTGTAGTAAAACTAATTTTAATGATAACTTGTCCACTTTTACTGTACTACTATCTCTTTTCCTAGTGCACAATAATGTAATAATAGGTAATATATTACTACTATTAAACATCACTGACACAAGAGCTGGAAATCTATTAGTTTCTTGACAAACTTAAGTGCATCCACAAAGTCTGCTCATGGAATTTAATCCAGAACAAGAGTTAGTCTACAAAAATCCATTTGTCCTTGAGTCACACTGACCCTGATCTTTGAATATTTGATCCCATAATCAATATGCCAGAAGTGCAAGCCCTTCACAAACATTGTTCAAGGTATGTGGTTCAGATCTAAAGTTATGCAAAAAATACTTTTATCCCTTCAGTCACATTGGCTTTAACCTCTGACCCTATGACACATTTCTTTTCTCTGCAAAGAGATATGGGTCAATAGGATGCTTTTACTGCAAATTTCTTCCAGAGCTGTTGATTGTCTATGTTATGAAAACAACAGTTTCAGAGTTTCTCTAGTTTTTGTATCTTCATCCACATCTGATGGCACATCAGCAATTATTTGTTTAATAGTGAAAGACCCCAATACCAGAACATGTCATGTCATGGTTGCCCAAATTCTGTTTTGCAGTCTTACATATAGCAGTCTTACATATAAATGTTTTTCTACTTTTACTAATGTCAGTAATATTCAATGATAGAATGGCATCATTTGCATAAATCTGAAAACAGGGCCGCTTTCTGTCAGATTTGATCGTTTGTTAACAAGCATAATTTTACAAAAAAGTTGTTAAAAGGTATTTCTGTCAAACAGAAGTCATTCAGCACAAAATCTTTTCTGTAAAATTTGGTCAAACTCCATTTAGTAAAAGAGCTTATTTTAAGATTTCACCTTTTCTTTTTAAATTAATGTAAGTCATTCAGTATAGCCATATCTGATGACAGACTGGTATCATTTATCAAAATTTGAATGTCATTATTGTAAGGGCACTATCTGTCAGATGGCGGAACAGCATTATGCATACACAACTGAAATAAATCTATGCCACAGTGCCGTTAAATCTGGTCAAATTCAGTTAAACTATTATTGAGAAGTTGGACAAAGGCTTTTCTCTTTTTACTAATGGTGGTCCTATCTGAGAGTGGATTGGCATTTTCTGATCAAATTGGAAAGAACTTCATGTCAAAATATTTTCCATCAATAATAAATAATTTCTGAAGAGTTTTTTTTAAAAAGACATTTGAGGATTTTTCTATTTTTAGTAATGGTGGCCAAATCTGACTGCTGATTGGCATCATTCAAACATTTTAAAAGAAGTTAAGGCTAGCATTCTTTCCAATAAATTTAGTCAATTCTGTTAAGCACTTTTGAGAAGATATGTGTAGGTTTTCATGTTTTTAGCAATGGTGGCTGTATCTGAAGATGTATTGGCATCATTCATACCAATTTCAAAGCAGTTTTATGCCAGAATGCTATCAACAAACATCAAATTCTGATGAGTAAAAAAGGTTTTTCTATTTTTAGTAAAGACAGATGTGTCAAATTAGCATAATTTGCACAAATTTTAACCCTTTCATCACTATAGACCATGGGGAAGTAAGTCTGTAAACACTATGGACCAACTTTT
>QKMX01359529.1:0-12704 GCA_003401595.1 Venustaconcha ellipsiformis | reverse complement strand
ACACACACACACACACACACACACACACACACACCATTTGAGAAGAAAATGATGGCTATATTGAACAGAACAACATAGATAACTAACACATAATAAAGAAATTCTGTAGAACAATGTGCACTGCCTGCTTTCTCTTCCTAAATAATAATATGAAGTCTCACAGAATCATACTACCCAGTAAGAGACTTGATCATGTGATCACAGGTTAAATGCGATATGTTTTCCTATCTCACCCAAATTCTGACCACTAGTTCCCCTAAACATGCTATTTTGTCAGGCAAAAATGTTTATAAGACACTAACTTTTCATCTGTGTCTATATTGGCACCAGCAGTGGTCAAAGCTGTTACAGTCAAAACAAATTATATGATGGCAATTAATACATATTTTAAACAATAATTAAGGTTTGCAGTATAATTTACCAACAGACAATGTAAAACCTTTAATGTCTTCAATTAGAATATATTTTAGAGGTTAAAGGCATATCTGCAAGTATGGCAATATTTATTTCATTTATTTTGAGGTTTAATTAGTGACAAAAGGATTAAATTACACAAATACACAATTAATGATTTAAAAAATGAAAAGTAGTTCTAAATAAAAGGAGTTTTTATAATAATGCTGTTCAATAATGAGAGAACAAGAATATCAAGTAAACACGACATCCATGAAGAGATTTCAGGTGAATCAAATATTCTGACATCTTAATATTTTTATGAGTCACTTCATAATAAATTTATTACAATAATGTCCGTTTTTCTTGGAAAAATTATAGTACAGTTCCATTGACAAAGTTAAGGAAGGTAAATTATTCCAATATGACTATCTCATTGTCTTTAGCATTACTAGTATAGTGAGTATTATAAACACTATACTAGATTCCTTTGTTACTTTAAAATATTGTTAGTCCCCTAGAAGTAGAATCGGACAGGAGATACAGATCTTAGGTGCAACACTGCTAATTGTTGCATGCATTTCAGATGTAAGGTGGCTAATGCATCAGATGATACAAATTTTAAAGGTATTTTTTTAGCAAATAATTCCTATTAACATTATGAGGCAAAGTAGATGTCATTTAAATACATTTTATCTAGCATGTAAGAAGAGACACTTATTTCTGGTAAAAACCTTTATAATTAGCAAGGGATAATGTCTTTTATAAAAAATAAGGTAGTACACAATGATATGCTATATGTCATACAATTACAGACTTTTGTGGCAGTGAAAGACATTGACTGGTTCATAAAACTTTATATTTACCAAAAATAAAAGTTTCTTACATGTACATACTTCAGTTAGAATTTCACCCATTATGCTCTACTAGCTGAAAAGAATTTCCAGGAATTCAAGGCAAGACCACTTCTTTTAACTCTAGAATGTTAAAACCATCTTTGATATTCTTCATCAATAACAGGATTTTCAAATCATCTGTTATTGTACATATATTGGATGTTGGCTTTCCACCATTTTCATTGAGGACCAACAAGGTATCATAAGAGGTCTTCTGTTAGAAAACCTAGGCTGATATGACTTTTGGAGACGTATAACAAGATTTTCAAAATGGTCATTGTCATATCAGAAGCTAGATAGTACCAATTACATTTATGACCAACATCTGAAGACGACTTTCAATGAAAAACCCTTGTTGATATAACCATTCATTCAGCAGAAATAGCTACAGTGGCAGGCATATTGAATGTTTGAAAAGCAACATGAAGACCAACTACACAACCTAAGTCATACAGTGACAATCCCATAATATTACAATCATCAAATCAATAACTGTAGTGATATTTTCAAGATGGCCACTGTGGCGGCATATTGAACATTAGAACAACAGTATTTTCAATTGGACAAAGTAAAGATCATAAGTCATGAAGTGAAAACCCCATGAAAATATGCATTATCATTCAGAGGTTTAATACTAACAAGATTTTCACAATGGCCACTGTGGCAGCTATAATGGAAATCACACCAACTAGTCATTATAAGAAGTCTTTTGCTGAAAATCCTATGATAAATTACTTCTTGTTAAAATGGATTAATGAGAACAAGAATTTCAAGATGGTCACTGTAGCAGCTGTACTAAAATACAGATTGGCACACTTTTCACTCAATATCAACCTGGTATCACACTAACTCTTTTAGTGACAACTCCTAGTTGAGATAGCCATTATGAAGGAGTTGGAAGAAGGAAAACAATTGTTTCCTGTTGCACTGGTTTTAAAATTAGGGTAGGTAGATGTTGTTTTTTGACCCTGGGGGTTAAAAGTGCTAGAGTTTACAATGAAAAACAGGGATGGTAGGCCGACTGGAAAAACACATTTTCGAGATGGTACCTATAATGGCCATTAGTAGTCATACTGACCATAAGATCAGCATCAATTTCATTCAGGACTGACCAGATATCACAGTCATCAAAAGTCCTCTTTTAGTAATACCCACGGCCGGCAATATCTCATTCCGTTATGACAAGAAAGCAATGACAAGCTTTACAAGATGGACATCAGGTCATCCCCATTTTCATTTAGGAGCAAGCAGAAAACAAAAGGTCTTTCACTGACAATCTTTAAGCTTCCCAACAAATTTTATTGTTAAGTCCTCAAATCATCTTAAATGCAAAAATATACCCATACAATTATCAAAGCTATATCAAATACCACATTTCTTTATCATAACCTGATCATCATGCATCAAATGGCATGAACAAGACATCCAGTATTTCATTGATGAATATAATTGGTAACTCTGAAATCATGTCAATAGAACATGTCAGTTAATTATTTCACCTTAGTTTTACTATTTACAGCAACAACATCTCTTTAAGAAGTATTAAGTGACATTTTATGGGATTTGGTGCCAAACCCTCAGTCTAAGGGAACCCCACTCTCATCTGACTTCCTTCCCAGCAAGATGATGACTTACTGGCCATGTTTGAGTTAATAAAGACATAGTGTAGTGAATGTCTTTCTTTACTTAGACGGGCTGGATGTACTAGGTATCAGGATGTTAATGGATTATGACCATATAATGTATCAAGGAGACACAAATGATACTGCAAGATATGAGATATTATTGGTGATATTGCAAGACCTAAGACAATATTACTGACAGCTTTCCATGTCAGCAGGGAGAAAGAAGATTTACCTGGCTACTTTTACACACAGCTACTTAAAAATAAAAGCTATATCCCTGTTGGGGGCAGCCCCACCCCACCCCACCCCCATCTACTTAGGCAACTCACCCTCGAACTTTAAATCTAAGAAGGCCATGATTGATATTGCAGATATTGCAAGATAAAGACAATATCAACGATACTGCAAGATAAAAGATCAATGATATTGCAAGATAAAGACAATATCAATGATACTGCACAATGTAAGACAAAATTATTTATACTGCAACATATAAGACAATATTAATGACATTGCAATATACAAGAAAATATCAATGAGTTTCATATATAAGAAAAGAGAAAGCAATGGGAGGGGAACAAAAGGGATCTATACATACCTGTAGGCAAGAGATTTGATGGTTCATGTTCAAACACAGAGTCTGATGAGTCAACGCGTCCTGTCACATCACTTTCAATTTGGTCTGGAAGGATTGCCTCCCTTTGTGTTAGTTCAGAATGCACAACGTTATTATTCTCCAGATCCTGTGCTGATGTATGATCCTCAGCACCATTATCACTCTGGAGAAAACTGGGTGGTTCCCTAAGGTCACTTGCAAATGGTGTTGCAGCATCACTGAATGCACGCATAATTGGACCAATGGGAGAATTCGCTGAATTTCTTAATGATTTTTCCTCCTCAATACTAACACTTTCCACTCTTCCTCCTTTAATGTTGGAACTATTTTTATCATTCTTAGGGACAGGTCCAACATTATTCTGATGCAAAGATTTTGGCTTCCCAGTTCTTCTGTCTTTTACACAAGTTTGTGAATTAATTTGTTTTCTTTGGTCTTCAGGGTTTTTCATCAACTTTGACCCAGCTTCGGATGCTGAATGCACCCCATTCATATTGATATTTAGTTCAAAAACTGGTAATTTGGCACTTGACTTTTCTGTTACTGGTGCTAAAGCTGGTGTAACAGGCGAAGGTTCAGGCTCATTGCTGCTTGTGTGGGGGATGTGAGTGACTTGAGCCTTGGGAGTGCTTGTCACAACATCTATTGCAAATAAAAAACAACAAAATAAACACAAAACAACATAACTAGACACAAATACAGCAAGAGAAGCAAAAATTCACAAACGAAGCAATTTTCTGACTACTGCACATAATTTTCTACAAAAGGAAAACTTACAAATTACAAATAAAACCCACAGAAACGGTATGTATGTATGTTTAAAGGTATGTATGTTTGTGTAAGTATGTATGTATGATTATTTCCTCTTAAAGAATGCAACAGGTTTATCAAATCAGGAATACATAATAATAAAACACAACAAAGATTCAAACTACAAAAAGGGAATTCTGCAGCAATTAATGCATTTATAAATTGAAAATCTTTAGAAGTACAACCATATACATATGTCAAGAGAAATAAGTATAGTACTGGCACCCTTTCAACTTTTGCCTGATGAGAACAATGATATAAAGAACACAAGTAACATACAGGGGGAGGCTATTGTTAAATGATTAACATTACCTTGGAGATAGTAAAGTATATTTCTGGAATATGTTTTAGTTTATTGCTATAATTAATCTGCAACAAGTTCTATATGAGAACTCTGCTTCTGGCTCATCTTTGCCAGCCAAGGTTACATTATGTTAACATTACATACACCCTAGCAGATATTATGGTGCTCTGGTCTGTGAATTTTATTTAATGTGGCAACAAGCCACCATATTCAATCAAAATCAAGTTGTTCAAATCTGAACAATGTTCCCCAAGATCAAGACAAGGGGAGCACAAAACTGGAACAGACTCATAAACAATTTTCCACTGCCTGTCCATGTTGTATAAATGCATCCTTTCCCTCATATACACCTGTAATGGCTTCTCTCTGGTATATAGTTATACTTTCGATGTTAAACTTACCAAGTATCCTTTTGAAATCAATTGTCTCCACTATTTTCGGACAATGTACAATGCACAGCTGTTACACGCTATTGGTTAGTTGGCGGTATATACAAAGGGAGACAAAATCCAATCGATGTTGATAGGACAAAGTTCTGAGAAACCTGAATAATCAAGCATTGTGTAGATATGGTTAACACATCAAAACCTTGATAAGATAAAATGCTACTGGCTGGGCTACAAGTTTTTCACTCATTTTTTAAAAACATTATGGCATGCTCTTCAAAGATTATGAATCGATTGCTGCCATTAGGCTGTTTTGACACTTGGACCAATTTAATCCCAGTCCATTGCCACTGTGCATTAAGATATGGCAACACTGACTGGATCCCAACAAGTTTCTCTAGTCATTGATTGAAAGCAACAATAAAAAAATGAGAAATAAAAAAAAACAGAATGAAAATTGGATTCAGATGCTCTTCATTGTGAAGTTATCAGTACACTGTGATGCCTGTTGCATGCCACCTTATAATGTCATCTGCTCCATCTCTTAGTGTAAACAATTCAAACATCTTCCTTTTTTCTAGTGCAATATAAGAATAAAATAACATTTTGCCTTATTTCAAGTGTGATACAAGAATAAAATGACATTTTTGCCTTATTTCGAGTGTGATACAAAAATAAAATGACATTTTCCTTATTTCCACTGTGCTATAAGAATAAAACAAACTTAAGAATCAGAATTAGTTATGATGCTGCTACAGACTGCATGAAAACTTGTGTTACCATCTGCAGAAAATTAAAATGTTATGTTGGTCCATCTTATATTATACTGTAAGGACCATCTATAATCTACATTAGTGGTTCCCAATCCCAGTTTATGAGGATTTTATGGAGAGTCACCTGGATTTTTAAAGCTGGCAAAACTTATCAAAATTTGTAAACTGGGTTGTGAAGCTAACAAAAAATATTTGTTTGGGTCACTACGAAAAATGTTAGGAACCAATGATCTACATTATAACAGGCAGTTAACCAAAAGACTTAACAATGAAAGAGAGATCGCATGAAGTTGAGTAGTTTCATATTAACTGCCAGTCCACAAAATTTATAACAAGATGTCTAACAAATAAATTTTAAAAAATTAATTAGCTTTTCCACCTGCACCCATGATGTACACAGGAAACATATGATGTGGGAAGAGAGGCACTATGAAGGTGATGTCATATGAAGATCAGTATGGTCTCATATTAACTTTAATGGTCCGTAGGCTTGCACTAAATATACATCTTCATTGGTTAATTACTGAAAAAGTATATAAAATTTTTTTTACCATGAACCGCAAGATCGATCCCACTGGACGTATAGATCATCCAGTTTGACATTGGTCTTAACAAATTGCTCATCCCAAAAACGGAAAAAACTAAGGCTCAACCCTTACCTGTTTCTGGTTATTCAAGAACTTAAAACTCGTGTCATTGTTGCTTGCATTTGTGAATTTATCATTTTCTGCAACAAAATGTTCACTTTTCCAGCATTATAAACTTTGAATCGGTTCATCGAGTCTGACTACAGCATGGTTGAATGCAATTTCTTTGCCCAATAAAATAACCATGACCACCATTCATTGTGTAAGGAAAATAGCCTCATTATTCCAGAAATAAAAGTTTACAGTTCTTCTGTCACAAGCCTTCCATACTGGAATTGTAATTCTAAAGTAACCATTCCCTTCTATAAGTAATTTATTTTAGAAATCTCAGTCCACACATTTTTCCTGAATGAAAACACTGTACTCATTCATCTAAATTTAATTTAATACATGACAGTCTAATATTTTGAGGACTCCGGCAAAAAAACAAATGGTAATACTAAGTTATAATATTCACCTCTTAGGCACTCAGTACAAAAAAAACCTAATGTCGATACAAAATTGTTTTTAGAATTTTTTTAAATGACTGTAGGGTTTATTTTCCCTGTTTATCTTCAACTCAGCAAGACTTTAAATGTTCCTTTAGTGCTAAAGATAGACCTTAAAAAAGCAGGAATTATGTAAAGCATTCTCTAAAAAGTAAATGTTCACAATCAAAATTACATTGACAAGTCAACAATTTAATTAAATCTGGATATGTTGATTGCAGCTCGCTGAAATTTGTAACATATGCCAGACAGTTCTGATGGGATTGGTTTCTTGACAGAAAAAAAAATACCCAAATCAGTTACTATGAATTTATGCTAAGTCATTAGAAACTTGTATTCAGACATAATAAAATCAAAACTGTTTTGACTCTAACCTATACACAAGTAGCTTTCTCATTATCAAGCAGGCACTTGCTAAATTAGCTTCTACATTGTCAGCTGAGCCATCTATTTTTGCAACACTAAAATTTTTTTATGTTGTTGCATTTAGTTAGCCTTAAATTTTTAATTCTTAGGTACTTTAAAAGATAATGAGAAAATAGCAAAGGTACATGTTATGACTCCATTTTATAGAAAGATCTGCATTAAAATAGATGTGAAATTGCATCAACATGTATTTTTCAGAAAGGAAAAAGTGAAATAATCCCTGCACAAACATAAAAATATAGACTTTGTAATAACTCACAGCCAAAAAAAAGTATTATTGTGACAGCAACTTTTTGTTCCCAACATTATTAAATGATTCTGTTCCATGTAAACTGGCCCAAGAACATGTTAGTGATATTTAACTAACATATGGCTTCCAATAAAATTAAAAAAAGGAAAGTTTCTAAGTTTAGATCATAGTGGTAATTATACAGATGTGTAATGAGTTAAAAACTCGAATATAAAATCAAAATCATGCACATATATTGGAATAGGTTTTCCAAAGTAAGATGATCAGGGTATTTTCTACTTTAAAAATTGGGACCCATGATTGACCCAAAATTATAAGCAGCATCACAAGTTTTCTGGTTGCAGGTTATTGAGGGAGTGGTAAATGTTACTTTTAATATACATTAAACTGCATATATCTGATCATCTCACTGAATATTATTTTATACCAATATATAAAAATAATTTACTGTTCAATTATACCTTTTGGATGACTGGTAGGCCCCTTAACTTCTTGCTGTGGAACTTTCTTTATGTCCTCTTGATACTTGGCATTCACTTCAAGCTGCAGTTTTCTGTCGAGCTCTAATAATTCTTGACAATACAGCTCCCGTTGTTTTTCTTGCAATGCTAGCTGTTCCTGTAACCTTTGTTTCTGTCGCTGAAATTCTTGGAATAATTCTGAACTTGAGTCCCTGACAGAGCCTTGTCCAGACCCCCTGCGTTCCAAAGAACTTGACTGGGGACTTTCTGACATAACTGGGGACTGAGTCCTCTTTGGGGTCACCAGAGGTGATTGCGGTCTTGTTCCAGAAGAGGCTGGTCCCCTACTACTGGCAAGTGTAGCACTACGCTGCGGCAGTGGAGAGGAGTGCTGTGAAGATGCTAATGTGTAACCTGGTCCAGGCTTTGCCTGAACAGTCTGATGAACTTCTGTATCTGACTTTTCTGTTTTCCCAATTTTGTCACTGTAACCCAGCAATGAACTGTTGGTGTTAAGGATTTCTCCTTTGGTGAAAAGCTTATCAATGGACATTTCCATTGGGTTTTTTGCAGGTGTTTTCTGATTCTGAAGGAAAGCTGGTGCCATGGATCGTGATAGCATATTTTTATCAAGTGATGATGCCATCAGGCCTTGCCGTCCTTGCCACAGTCCAGCAGCTAATCCATCAAACTGTGGATTCAATGACCTTGTCATGAAGTCCGCAGATCGTGGTCTTCCAGATGGCGTTGCAGAGTATGGAAACATTTTTGGTTTTATTGGTGTGACTAAAATTTGTTCTGACCAAGATGCCTCAAGAGAAGGTTTTATTAGTTGGCATACATCAAGATTTAATGTCTTCTGTTCAAACGGCAATGCAAACATATTAAAAGGGATACTCTGAAGCCAAGAAATTAAACTAAGATCTGCATCACTGAAGCCAGAGTCACTCAGAAGTGCAACAGCACTTAAGTCTATCTCATTTGCTTCTCCATCTTTGGTTGCCTGTGCCTGGCAGTATTCTATGCACGACTCATACAAGAGGCCTTTTAAAAGTAATTGCATAAGTCTATCATTCTGGGCTACAGTTGGTTTGTTGTCTTTCCTCTCAGCTGGCAAAAACTTTTCCACTATGACTCTAGTTTCTTTGAAACACTGAACTCTGGCATTACTTGGGTTCCAGTTTATAAAGTCACCATGGTCTGACAATTTTGGTAGAGTTAACAATAAACATAAATTACTGTACTCTTCTTTTGATGGACATACATTTTCCAGACTATTTAAGCATTTCACCACTTCATCCACGGTAAATTCGTAATTTTGAAGAATGTTCGGCTCAGATTTGATGCAGAGAAGCTCTAAATATTTATGTTTCATGATAAAATACTGAAACTTTTTCATGTCAAATCCATTCATTGACGAGAGTGGCTGAATAAAATCTATCACATCATCCCATTGACCATCTAAAATAAGCTGTCTAAGGAATAACATATCGTCTGAAAATACGCCATTTATCACCCCCGTTTCTCTCTCCAACGACAGCATCGTAATATTTAGCTCTCTATTCTGAAGAAATTCCGAAATCAACTTAATGACATGAGTTTCGTTAATGGAAATACTTGCAGACGGCATTTTTGAGCGTCTCTCTATCTTCTACTGAAGATTTTACGGATAGATTCTCACGAGAAACCTTTCATTTTATAATGTATTCTGTGACAGTCAGCCATTGGTATTGGGGTAAGGAAAAAAAAAAAAAAATGTAACAGACTGGTTATATTCCTCATGTCAATATCAGACTACCGTGAGAATAAAGTTAATCGAAAGCCATTCTGATAGCCGGTTAAAGTCTAAGGGACATAACTCCACTAATTGCCGCACCGTCACATCGTTACGTCACAAATTTTGTTAATGACGTAACGTAAACAACTATGCGAAGGTCTACCAAACATTGTACATATTGTGGAGGAGTAACAGCGAGTTTAACCCGACACCATACTAAAAGACCAGAAATGTTGGATGTTTTATATAAATTCAACGTAATCGGTAACGGTCTCTGTTCAGTCGGAGAAGAAATTTCTGCCGTATTTGGACACATTGGAAGTGTGCGTCACGCCTTCCTTTTCATCTGGTCTGTTTTAGTTGGATTCTTTGAAGCCCTTAGAGATGGATACCGATATCAACTTGGACTTACAAGCGTGGTCATTTTTGCCATGTCAACTCTCTACCTTGGCCTCATGTACGTAAGACTTTTTCGATATATGTTTCATTTCCAATTCCTACAAGTGCTCGCTACCTTGGGGCTTAGACTATCATCCATAGTTGTGTTTATATTTTATTTTTTGCTCCCAGTGCATCGCTTAATGATTCTTACCCTGAAACTAACAACGGGTACAGAGTATTCATGCTTATCATTGACGTCGATAGCGTTAACGTTGTGTGTGTTGCTGTTAATCAATCTCTTCATCAGCATCCTTCAAAGAATGTGCAGAAGAAAGTTGCCTAAACGAAGAAGCAGGGCTAACATGACACCTAATCAGCCTTTGAGACGATCTGCCAGAATACGGGCAAGATCTCCAAACTCAACAGGAATTTCGCTAAACGTCTCGCCTACAAACATATCAGCTTGTCAGAGTACCCAGCTTGATACTTCATTATAATCTTAGAAGAGACAATTCGAATATTCAAAGACATGGATTTCACTGGAGTATGGAATTAATAGTTGAAATATAATTGGAGAAGGATCTTTAATCTATTATTATTATTATTTCACTACCATCCTATTAAGATTTAAAGTGGTTCGGTTTTTTTATTTTATAAATTAACAAAAGTTGAAATGGCATTAATAACCCCATGTATTTATTACAAATATCTTTTATGTATAAAAGACTTTTTTTCGTTAATCTGGTGATGCACTTTTGATTGGACGGAAATCGAAATCAGTTCCTGATGAAATTGTAAAGTTCATAATCGACGATTAGAGAGAAGAAAAAAGTAACATAATCTCAAAAAGTAACATAGTCTCAAACATATTTGTAATGCTCTTTAACATAGGTTTCACCGCCACGAGACCTTGTCTATTCTTTTTCCAGCACATTATGAGGAGGAAAAGCAAATCTTCAGCAGTTTGAACTAATATAGATGAGAAATAACTATTCAATATACAATTTTTCGCATTCTGACGACATTTATTTACTTAAGTGAGGTGGAAAATCACATAGTACAGTGTATTGTGTAAGTTCAATGGAAACCAATGTTATAAGATTTTATATATTGTACATCTTTGTACATTGATAAGTAAAAAATAGTAAATGAAGGGTGATTGGTTGTATTGTTTTGTTTTTGTATGTTTTGTCTTTTCTTTTACTTTTTTATTCTTTTATTTATTTTTTATAATCCTTTGGCAAGGTATGCTCAGTCTACAACCTGTTTTAAACGTTTTAAAAATCTTATTAGTTTTTTTAAAAAACTGATTCCACATATGACTAATATATTTGTACTGAGTTAGGACCATATTATTATGCTTTTTTATTTGTTATATAATTTTAAGTGATTATTATGTGCAAAACTTTATTTCAAAAAATCATCCGACAGAAGTAGACAAGTATTTTCTCTCTGTTTTATGTGGAGTGGGATTACCGCCGTGATTCCATGCATCACTAGCATACAACATTAAGTATCATGCGAGCATTGTTCGGCCATTTCCGTCAAGTTAACAAATAACCTCGAAAATTGTTTTAGAAATACACATTAATTTGATTGGTTTGGTGAATCGGCTCTAGTGGAGTGCGCATATTATGTTGCAAAACTAAATTCCGGTCGATATTCCGATTGTGACTTTGCCTGTCCTCCGACTACAATTATTTTCCATCCATTGTTATGTATAAACTATTCATTGTTTTCTTACTGGACAGTCATCCTACTAAGATTGCAGATAAACTAGAATCTTTTCTTGATTAAAGATATAAAAAGTAACCAATTATTTTTTAAAGGAAAACATATATGCTTGTCAGATTTCGATTATGTTAATTCTTTGTGAAACTGATAGTTTGTACACATCAACTCTACCCCAAACACGTCTTTTTTCATTCATTTTCAACAGTAAAGAGCTGTTTTGAATATTTTCCAGTGATAAGGTGACTCAAACAATGAGTATGGGCCTCGTGTATGTTTAAAATTCAGTAATTAACAACATCGATTTTGAGATATTTACCGGCGGTCCAGACATACATAAACACATCAAGTAAGTTAGACCAACAAGTAGGTCTCTGCTTTTTTTTTTATATATCTGACAGCAGCTGCTGTCAGATATATTAAAAAAAGCAGAGACCTGCTTGTTCGTCTACAAGTAAGTAGGCTGTTCATTTGCAACCTGAGTTTTGCATTTGAACTTCACTGTTAGCAGCTAAGTACGTGAATGAGATGCACTATGTGACGTTTTAAATGTCACTGTCTTCGTTGTAAATATATATTTTATCACACACATGACAAGTTTTTGCAGTAGTAAGATGTATTGAAATTGTTCTACATAAATAAATCAGATATGAGACTTAAATACTTTATCAACAGATTCAAAAAGCGAGCGAAAATGAAACATGAAAGACTTCATAAATATGACTCGTAAAAGAACAAAG
>QKMX01359493.1:18241-39244 GCA_003401595.1 Venustaconcha ellipsiformis | reverse complement strand
TGGCCAGTATAACTGGTGGTGGAAGAACCCGGAAAAACCCTGGAAGAACCACTGACCCACGAGAAGCTACTGAGAAGCTTTCTCACATACCCACCTAAGCTGATATTGAGTTTCGATCTCATGCAGACAGAGGAGAGATTGCACATGGTATCAAATGCTGCATCTAAAAATGTATCAATGCAAACAGTTTGAAAAATAGACGAATAAAGTTCCTAAGAGCTTTACTAATTCCTTATTACTCCTTCCTCCATTAATGCAAACAGCAGACATTCATTGATCCTTGAATGGCAAGACACATGTAATGTTAAAGTGGTGCTATATTTTTTCTTGGTTTCTCGCACAGTGGTGTGCAGGTTAAAATTTATCTAGTCATTTTGTTTTGGGCATTTTATTTGGTGTAATCAAAATTCTCCTTTTTTCTATAGGATCTTTTTTTTAATGTCTCTATCAGGGATTCTTTTATATAATTTTTTACTGTTCTCTCCTCCTTTAATACAACAGTATGCATGCACTCATCTGTTCCTTAAACAACCGAGGCACTCATAATATTAAAATTGCCACCATATTGCATCATGGTTTGATATTAGATTATAAGTAGATTATTTTGTCCTTCATTCAATGTAGCAGTCAAGTGTAGAAAATGGTCTGCAGATGTTAAAACGTTTGATGGCAACCATCAGTTCAACACATTAAACCATTGCAGGTTTAAAGCAGGCAATGCTTTGAAATTACCCATTATTTAATCATTGTAGTTGCCACCCAGCAGTCATGAGCATTACTCTTAATAGTGGTAGAACAACATTTTCATGCAAACAAGAGTGTGTAGCATTTGATTTTTCAAAAGGCAACCACCCCTTCAGCATTGTACCCATCTTCAGGAAACTTTTTTGGGGTGCCAGAAATTTATGTTGTGAGAATCTTGAACTGTTGATGATGATTGAAATGTATAAAGGTGTGAGTTAAGAGATAAAAGAATTAGATTAAATATCTAACACTTATGTAAAAGAAATTCTCTTTATTTATTTTTCACACTGTTCACAGTAATATTGTACATTGTTAAAAGCAGCCCAGGATACCATTCACGATGCCATTTTGAACCAGTTAAATTTGCCCATACAAGGTTGGTGGTTTCCTATAGGTTCTCAGAATTCCTCCTGTTTCAAGACCATTTAATGCCAAAATGGGAACTGTTGGGGGATTACCTTTAGAGATGAAAACTCACTTTTCCAATTTGAAATGGCAGGTTATCTTGTCTAAGCATGTAATTTATAGTTGTATACATGATGTTTTACTGATTTTACTGGTATAGAATGTCACTGAACCTTTTCCTACGGGTAAAATTGTCTCACAATGGATATTATTGTGCTTCCTTTGTAAAAATAGTGATGCTTCAGTTCTTCTTTTTGTGTGTAGTTTTTATATTACTGTAAAGATTCTGCCAGGGTCAGAAAAGTACAGGTAAGTTTTATATACATGGTTTACTCAGTATCATCCACCACATACATGATGTTATTATAAGTGATGCTTCAGTGATTTTACCCACATAGGCAGTTAAAATTTGGCCTTCTTGTGGGTAAGTTGTTATTAGAATTAATTATTTGCCTTCTACTTTGTATATGTAGATGCTATAAGTGACGCTTCAGTGATTTTAATTGTGTAGGCAGTAAAAGAAATTGGCCTATCTGTGGGTAAATTGTTACTAGAATTATTTGCCTTCCACTTTATACATTTTGTTACTATAATTAGTGATTTTACCTATACAGGCAGTCAGATTGACCTTCCTACAGGTTAGTGGTTATTAGAATTGATTATTTATTGTCCACTTTGTAAGTATTCATAGTACCTGTATATGACACATATACCCTTATGCTGGTATTTGTCATAGTGGGTAACACTGCACAGACATTCTTAAGATCATAAAGCAGGATTCTCACTGAAATACTTGTATGTAGAGTCTGCTCTGTTTTGTCTTACCGATTTAGACCATGGGTGAGACCAGTCTTTCAACCACTCAACATGTATAGTTTTCTCTGGTTGTCATTCCTTGAATACGTGTCAGGCAATATTTTGGACAGAAGTCAACAATTCTTTGGGCACTAAGGACAAGGCTCTGAAGCATAACTTGAGGGATGAAAATATCAGCTTGCATGCAAGGGTTTGAAACAATATCATTTACCAGGGAGCAGCAACAGCCATAGTTACACATATCAGAATTAAGGACTGGTTGTGTGAATCAATATCCAGTACCCCATCTCAATTCCAAGAACTGGACAATGTTGTGCCAGCCAAGAAGGCCATGTTCCTTCATGACTGGACTTGACCATAAAACTCTGATTTTAATGGGTCACAGCCATAATCAATCATACATTATCAACCACCAGAAACAATCTTGGCCTATTCCATGACTCGCATAGTGCTCCTAGGTGCTCCCTGCATAAAATGCCCAGATTATTGCCGTAATTCCCAAAAACCCACTTCATGAAACCAATTATACAGCAGACTAATCTACATAGTGCAGCTAAGCACTTCCTTTGGACGATATCCAGTCTGTACGGGCACTCTCATGAATCAGTCTAACCTGCATAGTGCTGCTAGTCTCACATATTAGAATTATGGACTGGCTGTGTGGATCAATATCCTGAAACCCATCTCAATTTCCAGCAGATGACACCCAGTTTATGTAGGCACTCTCATGGATCAATCTTACCTGCATAGTACCTCAAGACATTTCAAGAATAGTGTCCATCTTGGTGCCTCATTTGCAAAGAGATGTCTTCTCACTTACCCTCAAGTCTCACCCAATGGTAGCCTCTACTCAGCAACACCTTGGAAGTAATGGGATCTAACTTATAACATGCTGTAAGTGTAGTGAACTGCCATCCTCAGTATTCTTTTCCATCTACTTAGCAGGTAGCACAGGAGACAATGGCTTCACTACCTTCATCCAGAAATGATGAAAACTGGTCTTCAAATTCCTTTGTCATTATTAGATCTTGCTATTATCAGTGAAACTTTGATCAGCCATCTTTCCTCTACATCACCTGACATGTCTACAGTTCTGGCATCAGGTGATCGTTTTCGAGAGAAGAATCTAATTTCAATTGCTTCCACAATCAGACCAATTACAGACATTGATGACTGCTTATATTGTCAATTACAAGTTCCAAGCATCAAGTCATTTTTTCTCACAAATGACATCTGTTTTCCATTTGGATACTCATGAGTTGATTCATGATGTCATAACCATGGAATCAATGTTGCATCTAATATTTAGGCAGTTTTCAATAGATGGAACAAACACAGCTTACATTTTCCCACCCTGAATCTCACCAAAAATGCATGGGAGAATGTTTATAGAATGGTCTGCTTTGTAAGATAGAAGTCCAACATACTATGGCCATGGCTGCAACTGCAGCTATGAACTTACAACAGGTAGAATGAGATAATGTGCTGTCTACCTCCACCTTTCTTAAAGAGCATCACAAACCAGCTACACTTCATATCTCAAATGACACAAATCCACCCCCTTTCCATGTCACAAATCCCAGTAGGGACAGGGCTGCAGTCTTTCATTCCCAAACAGGGAAGATTTACCATAACAACATGTGGACTCGATAAATGGTTTTCTGGGAACTCTGTATCATGTTCAGCACACCCCCTAAGCCTTTGCCCAGAGTTGTTACTTAAGCTACAATGCAGCACTTATCACTTTGTCATTAAAATATTAAATTCAGTCTAATTTTTTTATGCCTTGGATTTGCAGTGGAAAGCAACAACAGGTTTAAATATCATCCTTTGGGCAGACTACACAATCAGTGGGGACTTGCAAGAAGCATGACTTAATGTCCCCTTTCATATGGCTTCCAGATGTTCTGTGATTAACCTATGACAGGCTACAAAGCAGCAGGCTAGTTATACTTTGGAGCAAGACATGATTCATGTGTTACACTAGGCAGCATTCTCAGTCTCATTACCAACAAGGACATCTCAGACCTCATACCCTTTTAAGACTTTAGTTGACTAGGTCTGGAATCGGTGTTCGAGTAAAAGAATAAATTTTCCACAGGAATAACATAAGCATTTATGTGACAGTAGATTCCTTGTCTATATGGAGTAATCAGTCATCTAAAAAATTCCTTTGCCAGAGTTTTAGTCAATGCAACAGCAGACATCTTAGTCCCTGGTCATATTCTTTGGCTGCTATGATTTTGTGGTCCAAGTGGAGGGTGAACATTTGACAAATGGACCAACTTTAACAGTCTGCACAACAGGAGGTTGCATCTCAAATTCAGTCAAACCACTCTGGATTTATGTTGGGGATAAATGTACCTCTGTAAGTATAACCTCTGGCAATCATGATTGCTACGTATGCAAACACAGGACTAGTGCAGCAAGTCTTCTACCTTTTAGGGATGCCATAGGAGTATGACCCACACAGGATCTTTATTTAGATATCAACATCCTCAAGCTGAAAACGATTTTGAAAGCTTCTCATTAGTGGCTGGAGAACTTAAATAGGATGAAGTTCTCATTCAAACAGTAAGCAGAACCAAGTATTTAGACCTTCATATTCTTGTTTTGAATTTTCTAAATGACAAATCAGTGTTTAGCATTGATATATTCTAGGCTGGCTAATGTATTAGTGGATGATCATGCAAGAAGAAACTAATACAAAGTGAATTGTCATTCCTCAGTTTTCACTTGCTAGATGCTTGATGTGATTGACCTATGAAGGATCTGTTGGCGACAAGGTGTAATGCCAAAATTTGAACCTTAGTCTCAGAAGTCCTAGATTCAAAAGGCCTGGATAATCAATGCTCTTTCTGTAGATTGGAATAGCTAAATTTACCACTTTTCTAGCACCACAGGTTCTGAAAGTGATAAAGGAATCAAAACAATCAGTATTTCCTCATTTAGATTACTCCACTCAGATGGGAAATTTTGGACCAACCTCATTAGTCTTAAAACAGAATCACCAGGAATCAAGATATTCCCTCATCTGCAATATGCAACCACATTGGCAGGTGTTTCATCCCAACCCAGATTTACTGGACTTGCATGTCTGGACCTTATTAAAATATGCCTGTAAGAACAAAAAGTTCTCACAAAAGAGATGGAGGATCCCTCCAGTGCAGGTGACCATCCATCTTAGAGGATACAAAGGCAATGCAGTATAATCTCAATGTCGTGCACAAGAGCACTTTTTCGCATTGTTGGCATCTATACCTTGATAGGTAACTTCATTGGCTCTTTAATGAAAATCAATTAGCACCAATCACAGTTAAACCTAACATTCCAAGATCACTGCCACAATATGTTATCATGTAAGAGATGATGTCGCACAAACCTAAGACCTATCTGATCTTTTGTTCATTTTGGATTTCACCTGGCCAGTGACAATATATCCTTGTCCAAGTAGAATTTATCATGGGTATTAATCTGGTAGAACAAGACACCATTGGAAATGCTCTAAAGGGCTTAATAAGTTCATGAAGTTTAGATAGATGCCACAAACATTGTATATAAGCTAAACTGTTCTCTAACCTTAATTATCCATTCCTTGGGATGGAGATCCAAGTTCTTTGCATTTTATGTTACTTTTTTTACCTTTCATTTTATGATGTGGATAGTTGTCTTCTGGATTTGACCTTGTTCAAAATCAAGTTCATTTTCTACCTGACCTGAATAATTACTTTTTTAAAATTTTGAAAACAACTAATACACAGCTAATATTTTCTCTTTGAATATGGGTTAACTATTAGGATTATTATTTTTTCCTGAGTCAAGGACATTGTGTTTACCATATTCTTTATAATTTTAGTAATAGATTTTCTAATTATTTATCTTGTAAGCATTTTGAACCTTCCAGAATGAAATTTTATGTTAGGTAATAGGTTTTCTTTAGAAAATGCTGATTGTGACCTAAGTTCAAGTAGAAGACTATATAACATGATATAATCTCATTGTTCTATAAATTATTTGTGATAAGATCTTGAAATTGTTGTTGCGTCCAGTGTTTCATTTGGGCTGGAATTTATTTATTCAGATTATTTATTCACTGGAAATACCAGGTGCTCATTAAAACAACATTCTTGTAAATAGAGATTGAATTTATTGTGAAATTTCAAATGAGGATACATTCTTGTATTGTACTATTGTGATCCAACAAAAGACTTGGCACATGACCACAACATGGGTCACCACTGGCACATCAAAACTTTAGCACTGGAATATCATGAAAGTTTATTAGAACTTTAATCTTTAGGACTTTGTCAGTATTTTTAGGATTAGTTGGGATTTAATTTGTAATACTATAAGTTCTTTTTAGATTTTCAATTTGTATTACAAAACTTGTTGCTTCTCAATCTTTTCTATTACTTACTTTAAGACCATAGAGTTGTAATAGTACACTTCTCCAGTTTCGATCAGAGACCTTTCATCTCACTCATCCTAAATGGTTCAATTTGATCTGGAGGAATTTTTACCTGTGTTGAAAAGGTTACTTTTCAAGGCCATTAGAAAGCTTTACAAAGATGCAGCTTTTCCCTTTTAAAGCCTCTTCCTGACATGGAGTAAATTTTCCATTTGGGTTATCTAAAAGCTGTGTCACATATCTTGTGGGACAAGATGGTCTCTTCTGGGTAAGGGGATGCAACTCCCTCCACCTCTTACCTATTCTCTTAAGGTATTATGATTGCGTAACATATTTAAAGGAGGAACCAATTTTTTCTTGCAAAATATATCTCTTCAATAATACATACCCAATCCTAATACATGGACAACTTCCTGTAGCTATATCCATATAGAGAGCATGACTTCTGCTCCAGTATTAATTGATAAATTCACAGGAATTGGTACCAATTCTGGTATGTAGATTAGATCACTCTAACTGCCACTTAGGTAGGCAGATAATTTGTAGCTTTTTAGCTAAAAATGTTAGCATCAGAAAGCTGGATTTGAAAGGTAGTAGTGGCTCTCATAAGGTATATAATTGAGTAAGTATTATCAAAGAAAAGTATTTTACTAGAAAAAATTGGTTTCCTTTATCTTCTTTCCATCCTTCTCTTTCCATGACAAGAACCCAAATAAAAAGATCCAGCTTATCACTTATATGTTCAACACATGTAAATAGTTGTAGAGTGGTTTTATATAATGTTCTACGAAAAGGTTACACAAGTCCAATCAAACAGATTAATTATTCCATTTTCATGCTAATACAGCAAATCCTGTTAAATAGGTTTAGAACTGTTTAGCAAGATGTCTAGTTTAAAGTGTTTAGTGTACGAATGTAAATATATTTGATGCATATTTTATCATAGATCTGCTCTGCAAGTTTCTTTTGGATTAGATTGGATTAGGACAGTTAACTGGATGTTTAAGATGGTAGAAGATTGATCAAAAGTTAATTTTAATGATTAAGCATTGAAGTTGAAAATATTTTACACATGCAGAATAATGCAACTTTGCAAAATCAATAAAGTATAATATTTGATCTTTTTTCCAAAGATTTACAGTTTCTTTTTTAATTACAGGATGAGAAGGAGAGGGCATTATCTGAGAGCATTGGAAGTGGTCATGGTGTGGAAAATCGTCCTACGTCCACATCCAGTCAGGCCTCCCGCAACAGTGGAAGCTCTGACCGACTATCTGGGCGACCAAAGTCAGTCCAAAGCCAAGATTACATAGATAGTGGAGTCAGCATCCATGATCAGCATCAGCAAGGAAGTGGGTCTTCCTTAAACCAAGTGGAACAGACCCAAGGTGACAGATTGTTACAAGACAGTATCGTTAATCATGTACACACAAAGGATCCAGATATCAGAGATCCAGTACGTCAGTCCGAGTTGAGGTCTCACATAGGGGAAAAGAAAATTTTGAGATCAGGATTTCTCCATGATGATTTAAATATTAGGGACCTGGAAGGGAGACATGATAATTTTACTCACAGAGATCCTGTAGGACGGAATACGTGGGATGATAATAGAAAAGATAGGGAAGGACCAAAAAGGCTTTCAGATGAGAGATACACATCTCAAATGGGTGCTAGTGTGAGATCTGACCCAGGTAGTCAGTTAGTAGATTTACCAGATTTTCCACATGATGATTTGATCAAGTTCCAACCTCTACCAATAGAGAGGGACTATCCACGGGAAAGAATGCTCCTCAGTAGGTCTGATACAGATCTTGTAGCTCTTTCTCCACCTGAAAGTCAGAAATATTCATCTCCAGCATTGCCAGGTGCAAGATTTATGGATTTTTCATCTCAACCATCTCCTATCTTTTCAAATCATGATTCAGTTAGCTCTGCAAAGAAGGACTTCCATGTTGGAAGGTTTCATGATAGAGCACTACCGATGATGGCAAGAGAGGACAGAATAGAAAGAGAAATACCTTCTGCAGATAGACAGATTGAGGGATCAAGAGTTGAGCATCCAAGACCTCTGGAGAAAGGGTGAGGTTTGAAATGTTCAAATTGTGTAGTGATGGATTAATCTACACAAGGTTTCTTATTTTGTATGTAGAAGATTTTATTGTCTGGTGCGAGAAATATTGTTTCTTTTTACCAACACTGTTTACCTATCTTAAAATGACAGTGATACATGATATAATTATTTTGATGTAGTTCTTTTACAGAAAGGATGTTTGTAGAATGATTAACATTTTAAATAACAGAAGTATTTGTGGGAGAAAAGCCCAAATCAGGTCACTTTTCCCAATTTTTCTTGCTAGAGTAATCTTGCATTTTCAGCAAGTAATTTCTTCCACCATCAGAATTTTGGGCAATATTTCATCTTGATTCGTGAACATTTTTATGTGGATGCATCTCAATCAAAATAAGTCGAAATTTCACTGAGGATGTATAACATTGTCCACTGGGTAATTATACCATGCTAACAATAGGTTTTTGTGACTTTTTCAAGGAGAGTAAGTTGAGTGATTTTATATTTTAGCTCACTGTTCCTTACACCCTCAATTTCAAATACACTTACGAAAATTGGTATGTGATACATCTCAAGGTGTATAACTCAAACTACTAATCAAAAGTAAGTCATTGTGACCTAATTTTACAGGCTTGATGTAACCAATTTTCCTAGATCATTTAATTGGTATGAAAACCAAATGACAGTTGTAATGCCAATCATGGTTAAGCAAAAAGAGCTCTACCCACCCACTTTTTAGCAATAGAATCTTGGCTTTTATGATCTGCTGATAGAAAAGCCAATTTCTTATAACCAGATTTGTGCATGCTCAAAAGTACTGATATATGATTGGTATGACTTGTATGCATAGCTGAAAAAGTTACTGACTGAACTGGCACATTTAATTTACACTTTAGGCTTCTGATAGCATGTTACTTAATGCACTTGTTGATCCTAGCTCCATAAATTAGTGGCTGCTTGTAGACAAATGAAGATTATAGGAACAAGTCTTAGCAGTACCCAGTGGTAATAATTTTTTTTCGTAAATCTTCAAGTTCATGACTTTTGGAAGATATATAGTACATTTATTTATTTCAAAATTTGTTGGTAAAAGTGCATTATGACCAGAATCAAATGAAGGCATGAAGAGCAATATAATGAAGGAGATCTGTACCGACCTTTGATTGGACCATGGTTAGCTAGTAATGTTATTTGAATCTAAAATTATGAATCTAAAGTTATATTGCAGTATTGCCACATTTATATGACATTGTAATAATATTACAAAGTTGATATTGTTGCATATTTAAAAAAAAATTGAGAAATGTCATTACAAAGCTTACTAAAAATGTGTCTGACCAGTAGCCAAGGTCAAGGTTACAGTTTACAGCTTTTTGGAAAATTTCTTTTTGTGTCAATCAGTTGACAGTTGCATGTAGACTTGTTATCAATATCTGTCAAACAGAATTGAACTAATGCTGAGCGAGGACACAACTGATCATAGACAATCAGCAAATATATTTTATACATTGATAATCTGTATCATGTGGTGATTGGAATCATATTTACACAGGCTTGTGGGGTTGGTGGCATATCTTGATCTATATGATATTGCTTATCAATTATTATTTGCGTATATCATCCCTGTGCCAAATCAAATGATGATTCTATGGGATTGAGATATGTGCTAATATCATTACTGTCAACCTTGATTTTAATAGACTCCTACATGTATTTTTTTATTTTGGTCAAACATTTAGCATATATGGAGGCTTTACAAAAATTGCTTGATTTAATCTATCTTATTTTGATGTGGCTGAAATAAGAGAGAATTTCATCCCTGTATAAAGATTTCTTTTACTGCATAAGCTCTGCTTCTATCCCATAGATGTTATTCTATCTTCAGTAGAACAGAAATTGGCAGTATACTGCACATACTATTTTATAGTTGAAATCTTCTGATTTTGAAAATGAAAATATTTTTTGGTTTTGGTGTTAAGAAGGAACATGCATTTATGTGTTTTATTGACATATATAGAAACCATTCACATCCAGTCTGCTGAGTACCACAGCTATTCCACCAGTGCAATGACTGGTGCCACAGTACAATGACTAGTGCCACAGTTCAGTGACTGGTGCCACAGTTCAATGACTAGTGCCACAGTTCAGTGACTGGTGCCACAGTTCAGTGACTGGTGCAGCATGCTGAGTAATCTAATTATGAATTTTGACATTGCTGCCATCATAGACAGAAGTCTGTAAATTGATTACCTTATTGTCATAATTGGGAGAGTTTAAGGTTAGAGGCATGATATATATTAAAGTTTTGTGAAGTAATAAAGTGATTAAAAGGGATGGTTGTGAGATTATGATTAAAAATCAGCTGGCCTTTTGCATGAGCAACTTATAAAAGAAAATGACCTTGGCAGAAACAGTTGTGTAACCATTTTAATTTTTTTTAGTCATGTTTAATCATCATTGTATTATTTAGGGTGTTTTAAGAGGAATGTGAAAGGGAACCTCCAACTGCTTTTTGATCAATTCATACCAAAATGCAGAAATGTGTTATTTCTTACAGTGTTAACAAACCACAGCAAAAAACAATGGTTGTAAATCAGAGTTTAAGTTAGTGCAGGGAATTAGTAAATGTCTCAAGTTGGCATTGTTTATTTCATGTAAAGCACATTTTAATGTAGTGTATGGGGCAAACAATTATATGTTCAGATTTATAGTGGAAATCTAGATCAGGATACTGTTGGGAGCTTGTACACTGTGAAACTTAATAATCATTATGAGTGTCAACAGTAGATACTAGACCATAAACTTGTAAAGATAACTAATAATGCTTGTGGATTTATTAAAAAGTTCTTTGTACTCAACCATCAGATATACAACTCTTACTTTTTCATTTAATTGTTAATACCATGAACCATGATAATTATTGTTGTAACATTGCCATCAGAATCTGATTCATATGCAGTGCTTGCTGTCCAGTTAAATTAAGAAAGTATACATATTATTATTGTTTTAAAAGAGCATACTATTTATGTTGAAAAAATTGTATACAGATTTAAAAGCTAATCTTCTGATCAAAACAAATCTATTAATTTAATGCCCTTGACTCTCACATATATGCTTATCCATTACAAGTTTGTGAGTGTATTAAGTGACAGTTATTTGGATTTACAGTATTTGTGGATGTGTTGTACACCTTTTTACAGTAAAAAAAACAAACTCATTATAGACATAGTCTAAAATAACTGATATAAATGGCATTGTACCACTGTAAATTATTACATGTGTATGAATCCATGTGCATTAAACATTAAGTAGCCTCTATTGGTCAGAAGGTCAAAGATTAAGGTCACTGTGACCAAAAGAAGACAAATGATTTCCATACCATAACATTAGTTCTACATCCAAGGCCTGGAACAAACTTTGTGAATGGCTTGTACATAGGGTAAGAAAGAAGCCTATCAATGTAATGGTTAAAAGGCCTAAGGTTAAGGTCACATTGATTGAAGAATAAAAATGATTTCTGCATAAAAGTAATTAGTTCAACCTCTAGGACCAGTACCCATCTTTGTGGATGCTTTGTTTTGGTGGTTTGCAAGGTTCCTATTGGCTTTAGTGTCAAAAGGTACAACTGGAGCATTGTCATGGTGGTTAAAATATGAAAAATGGTTTCTACAAGCAAATTTTATTTCTTGACCATTTACTTTTACCTCTTTACTGATGATTTAAACATTGGTTAGAAAGAATTCTATTAATTGTGGGGTGCAAAAGGTAAAGGTCAAGGTTTTTTTGTCTGAAAAACAAAATATTGTTTGCGCAGTAACTATAGTTATTGATCATATACCTTGACTGTAGTTTATGGAGGTTAAGGTGCAGAATAGGCCAATCCATTTGTGGAACCCAAAAGTCAAAAGGTCATTGAGATGCAATGAAAAATAGATTTTGAGTTCTTTGGCAAAGCTTTTTCTATGGCTTGCAGATAGGGTAAAAAGAAACCTATAGATTTGATTCTAAAGGTTCAAATCACAATGAATCTAATAAGAAGACAATCATTTCTGCACAGTATATACTGAAAACTTCATAGTATATTTGCCTTGAGTGCCAACATGGACAACTGTTAAACATAGGTCAGTCACGTATTATCCCATTCACATTAGCCTTGTTAAAAAATAAATTTAATTTAAACTGTTTTTCAGAAAATCGACGTTAAATATAAATGCTTGAAAAAATTTGTTTTAATTATTTTAAGACAATTTCGCATGCATCCATAGTTTTTGTTGTACATTATTTTGTTATTACACAAGTATTTTTTTTTTGCTATATGGTATATTTGTGTTTGATCAGTGAGGGCCTTCCAGTGATGAGAAGGGAAAGAACCAGATCTCCAACTATAGAAACTGAAAGAGTTAGGATTGTCTCCCCTGAATCTGGTTCCATCCCTACTATAGTACAACGTAGAACTGCCAAGAGCAGAGATTCACCTCCTAACTTTCAGCCATTAGTTCCTCTTCACATCCGAGAAAAGGTAAAATGAAATATTGTTTTCATATAATGATGACAATGTAGATTGTAAGCCTGTCATATCTAAGAGAGGTGGATGATCAGTTGATTTTAATTTAACAAAATCTTTGTTCATTTTATTTCCCATTTTACCATTAAACTTCTTGGTTTCCCAACCATGATATAAATAACCAGAATGCCTGTTAAATATTCATATAATTGCAAGCCAACTTTAAGAATATGAGAACAAACACTTTTGCAGGCTTCGTGCATGTATACACTCTCCTTCTTATTGTGTGTGTACAATAGAGAAACAGTTACCATGTTGTCATGTTCACATTTAAAGACAAAGTTATTTCACAGATGAAAGATAGTGACCTTTTACTGGACTTACACATTTATTGCCAGATTGCAGAGCAATTCTGACATATCTGTTGATAATATTTGTGCAGAAATCCATCTATCCATCTTGTGTCAACACTTTGTTATTGAGTGTGCCATATGGAGAACTAATTCTTTCAGTAAAGATTTGGTTATGAGTGGGGATTGTTCCTGATGGAGTCATAATTTAGTAGTGTCATGAAGAGTACTGCAAACATCAGTGAAAACTTGGTCAATGTGATTGTTATTTCCTGGTTCAGTAATCTTTTTTGCTTACCTTCTCATTGTGTTCAATTTCTACTGATTAGGGTTTGTGTTTTGGTCATTTTCTTAGACACATTGGCTCATAGCATCACATAGGTTGGTTCAGTGGTCCCCTTCTTTTGAGGTCATCCCTACTGCATTGAAGATGGTGCCTATGAAGATGTTGCCATATAAAAAGGTGGCCTTTCGTCCTGGGTGGGGAGGAGAACTGATGAAAATGAATAATTTTGGTATCCACGATGGGTGCCTCAAGAGCATGTTTCTCATGCTACCAGGAATCAAGAAAAAGAAGGAATAGGCTTTTGCCAAACTGGGAAAAGCCCATCAAGTTTGAAAATAGTTATCGTATTTGGGGAGAAACTGGGAATTTTCATTTGCCACTTGCTAAAAAATAAATAGTCATAATTAAACTGATCGTGAGTTAGATTTATAGAGTTTTTTTTAGAAATATAACCTATTTCCAGATTTATTATAGGATTTTCTATTGTTCATGATACATCCATCTGTCCATGGGCACAAATTTGTTATTGCAGCTTCTCATGAACTATTTGGGAGATTGTCATGTTAATTATACACACTTTCATCACGTGGTAAGGTTAGTTCTGAATGAAAATGCTGCTGCTCATAAATCCATTGTGGCAACCACAGTGGTCATCATGAAAATCATTATCATTACACCTACTGATTGGATGGTCATGTTGTCATATCAAAATGTTGTCTTTTTTACAATAAGACTTATGATGTCTGGTTGGTACTAGATGTAAATGGGGCCGATTTCCTTTCCAATATGGCTGCCAAAGTGGCCATCTTGAAAATCTTGTTACTTTTTCTGAACAGAAAGTCATTTTGACACTGGGATTTCAAAAGAAGACTTCTTATGATGTCTAGTTATTGGTTGTTACAGATTTAACACCATTTTTCAGCACATGATAAGCTTTGCATGGTGGCCAGTATATTTGGTCAAGGAAGAACCCAGAGAAAATCCAGGAAGAATCACCAACTGGCAGGCTTTTTTACATACCCACATTGACTGAGCTGAGCCTGAGACTTGAACTACATGGGTAGAGGTGAGATGTCAGTGATCTGTAAAGACAAGTGCCTTAGACCATAAAACCACCTTGTCAGGTTGTTCTTCAATGAAAATGGCATCAATCTTGTATCCAATCTGGTATCCAATATGGCTACCACAGTGGCCATCTTGAAAGTCTTATTTTCACTACTCCTTTTGAATGGATTGTCATTTTAACATTGCATTTTCACTGAAAGTCTTTTTATGACTTTATAATTTCAGCCAATATAATCTGAACAAAATTACTGCCAAATACAAGTACAGTACTGTCATCATTAAAGATGTACCAATGTATGGACATGAAGGATTTCAACACATTACTGTAACGGTTGCTTGGTGAAGAATAGGAAGACAGATAAGCTTTTATATCCACAGCATGTGAATTATTTGACTTGTAAAATGTGAAATCATGGTTCAGGGAATGTGGGTTTGGGTGTGGTTTTTATTCTAGATGCAGATTATTTCCTTTTTATATATATTCCCCTGACTTTTTTTTTGTAGGAACTTGAGCGAGAGCTGGAAGATCTAAGTAGAGAAGATCTGTTTAAATTGTGAGTATCATTATGTATTAAATAAAAAGCATTTCTATCAAGAAAATGTACCCTTGAAAAATGCCAACAGGACTTTTATTACAGAAAAAGAAATTACATTTACTTTTAGATATTCATTTTGGACTATACAGCTACTTATCTAGATTAAAAAAGAGTATTCCTAAAAGATATAATTCATAGTTTGTATTTCTGTTCATACATTGATTTTGATGTACATATATATCCAAAATATTTTTCAGATATATTAATCCCACATTACAATGCTGCCCATGGCCTTATCATGACACTGTCTTATTGTGAAGTACATGGCCTTATAATGTCGCTGTTTTATAGTGAAGTACATGGCCTTATAATGTCATTGTCTTATAGGGAAGTACATGGCTTATAATGTCATTGTTTTATAGTGAAGTACATGGCCTTATAATGTCATTGTCTTATAGTGAAATACATTGTCTTATAATGTCATTGTCTTATAGTGAAGTACATGGCCTATAATGTCACTGTTTTATAGTGAAGTACATGGCCTTAAAATGTCATTGTCTTATAGTGAAGTACATGGCCTTATAATGTCATTGTCTTATAGTGAAGTACATGGCCTTATAATGTCATTGTCATATAGTGAAGTACATGGCCTTATAATGTCACTGTCTGAATTATAGTACTATCCTCTTTTATTGTTGTTTGTACTGATCATAGACCATGAAAACTGATGAGATGGCTGTCCATCCATTAACAGAAGTTTATTATCATCACTCCTCCTGAATTAATTTCAGTATTACAATGAAAATGTAAACATACAGACTTCTCATAATGACAGTTTGCCCTAAATGAAAACTGAAAACAGTGCCATTCTAATGTTGAATTTGGCAACCACAGCTGCCATCGTAAAAATGTTGTTACGGCAATGTTAAACAGAAAGTGATATCAAAATGTCGTGTTCACCATAAATCTTATCATGTCCTGTTGGTACTCTATGAAAACAGTTTCACCTGGACATATTGAAGCTCATGTTATCACTACTTCTTCTGGTTGCACTGAAAGATATCTTACGATGTTTATCTGTTTCTAATGAAAATGGTGCTGGTCTGATGTCTAATATGGCCATCATGGCAGCCATCTTAAACATCTTGTGATCACTTCCTCCCAAACTGAAAGTCACATTGAAATGGGTTTTTGCCAGAAGAATTTGCATGAAAAATTTTGATATTACTATTATTACTTTTAAATAGATGCCATATCAGCATGGTGTTTTCACTGCAGAACTTCTTGTTTTGTCTAGTTGTTCCTAAATGAATGGTGCCAATCTATTATCTAATATGCCTGCCATGGCAGCCATCTTAAAAATCTAGTTATTGCAATTTCTGAACAGAACATCATATGAGCATAAGGTTTTTTTTCAGAAGAAATTTTATGATTTTAAGTTGATTCTATATGAAAATGGTGCCATCCAAATATCCAGTATTGTCATTACAGTGGCCATCTATAAAATCTTGTGATTATTACTCTAGATTTGGTTGTACTATTGACAGCAGATTTTTTATGTATCTAAATGAAAATGGTACCATGCAGATTTCCATTATGGCTGCCACAATGAATATAGTGAAAACAGTATCACTGAGTCTCAGAATGCATGGTAATATATTGTATTAGCATGGGGTTTTTACAGAAATTTGTCTAATGGTGTCAAGTGTGACCTTAGTGAAAATAATGTAATCTTACAGTCAGTATTCACTACTCAGCAAATAATTGCATGGTCAGATCAATATGGAGTTTTCATTAAAACACATGATATCTTGTTGGTCCTATATTGGTGCCAGACTGACATGTAATATGGCCACCATAGCAGCCATCTTGAAGATATTCATGTTATATCTGTTAAATGGACAGAGCTGACAGAATGGGTTTTTATTGGAAGACTTCTTACAGTCTAGTTGGTCTTAGAAAAAATGGTCCCAATTTGATATCCAGTATGGCCAACACAGTGGCCATCTTCAAAATCTTATTACTACTAATCCTTATACTGAAATTCATGTGAAAATGAAATATATTATGGGTATCTAGCAGGTTTGGCTGCCATAATGTACATGTTAAGAATCTTGTCACTATTTTTGCTGAATCGATGGCCACAAGTCTTCTAATGGTTTATCCTAAATGAAAATGGCATCAATGATACATCCAATATGGCTGCCACAGTGGCAAATTTGAAACTCTGATCACACTACACTCAGCAAGAAAAGAAAGCATTGTGTTACCTTGAATTCCTGAAAATTCTTTTCAGTCAGAGAATGTTAGTTTCTTTGAAGGACTTTTATTGTGTCTTTTTACAGGCAAGAAGCACATGGGACCCAGGAGAAACCCAGAGAAGTTACAGACGAAGAGTTTGAAGACAGCTTTCCACCAAATAAAAAGGTGCAAATTTTACGTGAGGTGCTGGAAGAGGATGTTATCGAGGGTATACCACCCAATATCAATGATATGTGGCACAGATTTCAGGAGCTAAACCAGAATCCTAGTGACAGCAGTCTGAACAGCTCTCGTATGGATGCATTATCAAATCTTTTACGCAACCCGACACATCACATGGTAAATAAATATCTGCAGGAGAAAAATGAAGAGAAGGAAAAGCAGAGACAGATGACAAAGAAAAAAGTTGAGTCCCAAAAGGAACAACGGCAACAAGACACGGACAAAAGGATTTTGGAGGAACAAATGGCTCAAGAAAGAGTTGCCAGGCGAGAAGAGATGAGGCAGCGACATGGATTGAGTGAAGAGGAAAGCAATGGAAGTTATGCAGAAATTTTGATGGAAAAGGAGAAAAGAAAGAGCAAAGTGACAGCAACAAAGGAACAAACGGCCAAAAGAGACCACAGTCATGGCAAGTCCAAAAGCAGCAGCCATAGTCCTAAAAAGTCCAAGAAAGAGAAGGAAAACCAGAAGGAGGATGTTACTCACAAAAGAGAAGCAAAGCAATTGGATAATATGGACACTCTGTTTTCAATTCCTGAAGATACTACATTAGAGGAAAGTCCAGACAAGGTTAAGGAGTTTTCACACACTAAGACCAAACAGCACAGGCAGAGGCATTTGATTGATCCACTTATGAAGAAACTTAAGGAGAGGATTGAGTCACAGAGAACAAAAATTAGCAAAGAGAAAAGTAAGGAAGTCAGAAGGTTAGAGAAATTGAAAAAATTAGAGATGCTATTATCTGCAAAGACAAATGGCAAACTCTCTGACCAGGCCATAGATGTGGAATTAAATTATGTGTCAACTACTTCAACTTGTCAGTCAGAATCCACAGAATCTACAGAGCTTACACTCACAGCAGGGTCAGTAGTGGAATCAGATGTGTTATCTCAGGGCTCAACAACAGCAAAGGAGAGTAGTCTGGAGTCATGGAAGATGAACAGAGATGAAGAGCTGAGAGAAACTCTGTTGAAGTTGAAAGAGGGGGAAAAGAACCGAATGCGTGTCCGATATGGGCAGGATGACTCGGAATCTCAGTCTGATAAAAATTATGAAAAAGTTAATCTCAAAACAAAGATATCTGATAAAAAGGGCTCAGAGAAAAGGAGCTCCTCAGTAGAGAAAAAGGTCAAAGATTTATCTAAGAAAAGAAGTAGCAAAAAGCAGAAAAAAATTCATATAGAGGAACTTACTAAATCACCACAGATTGATAAAGAAAAGCTTGCAAGAGATATTCTGAGACAGATTCACAGGGAAAGAAGTAGGTCACCATATGCTAGGAGAAAAGATGTGGGAACCAATTTTCCATCACCAGTTATTGGTAGTCACTTGTCACAGAGGTGTTTTAGAGTCCCAAAGATGGTCTCAGAGGCCATACAGACAACCCCATCAGTTCGTAGTGGAAGTCCAACACATGCATATGAAGAAGTACCAGTCGCACCAGTGCCTTTGATGTCACCTGAAGTGAAAAGGAAGGTATCTCCTTTAGGGAGGCCCACATCTCGTTCCCCCATTTCAAGACAAAGGCAGAACACTTGTTCACCAGTAGCAAGATGGCCACAGTCATTTTCCCCAGACGAGAGACATCACTCTTCATCTTACTCTCCAAATACTAAGAAGAAGGTGGAATTGCATCCAAGTTCAAGGTTAGCAAGGCAAGAAGCAAAGTTTGATACTCCTCCACCAAAGTCACAGATGTTCACACCAGAATCACCCAATGAAAATGAGGATCCAGCTAGATTAGGTGTCCCCACTGGAGGTAAGTATTTTGTACTGGTACCATAATTATAATAGTCAAAGTGTTACCATGGTTATTCTTTGATGGTTGGCTGTACTTTGCTATTATAATCAATGAAACAAAACTTGGCTTACTCTCTTGCAGATGTTTGTTGAAAGTGGATCCTGAAATGATGAAGATATAGGTTTAAAACATTTTTTAAGGGAACTATGTATCCACAGCTAGCACTGTATTAATTTTCTAGAAGCATCCAGCCTTTCATGGTCATACTGATTCTTGTTGTTTTTTTGTATAATTGTACCATGTTACTATGAATTCATTTATATGAGTATACCTGCCAGAACACTTTATGCATGAAACAAGATTTTTTTCACTCACAAACCTCCCAATATGGTCATGTTTTGAAAAACACAATTGTCAGTCATCTTAGTTTAAGATAGAGAGAGAAGAGGGGGGCTTTCTTGATACAATGATATAACACATGTATAAACAGCAAATAGTTCTGCTTATTGCTTTTGGAAAACTATCACATAATTGATTTGTCACAGAGATGATTAAGAGGTGTAAGGAGAAAAGCAGTCACTGTTGCACAGATTACATAACTGACTGACAGTAGTTAGGTTGATGTTTGTTGTTGTGAAACCTTTGTGGGGATACCCATCAGTCTAATTTGCATAGGTAATGTACATAAATTGGAACAACCCAATTCATGTGAAGTTAGGTATATCAGAGAGATAGCTGTTAAAGAAACCCAAGCTATTTCTCTTCATTTCCTTGAATAGTAATGTTAAACCATCTGTATGAAAGATTGATATCTGGTTCTTGATCAGTGGTAATGTTCTTTCTGAAGTCGGGTTTTATTGTATATATTAATTAGTACTTTGAGTAGTGTCGAAGAATGCTTCATTTTTTTTTTAAGGCAACATGTTTAAACAGTTGTGATTCAGGGAAGTATGAGCCATTGGTGGGGCCATGCTAAAATAAATTTTACAACTCCTCATTGATTGAGTTTGAATTAACGCTTATGAAGCATAGCAGCAAGATGGAGCATTTTGTTCTTTTGTACATACTGCAGATATCATATTAACATTAGGTATTTAGGAGTGTACAACAGCCATTGAAATTGTAACAACACCAGGCATCAGGACTATACACAAATGAAGAGCTTAATCTCCAAAGTAACTATCACATTTATACATTGTAACTAGTGTGTCTATTTGAATACTTGAAAGCAGTGCAGATGCAAACAGACATAATTTTCTATGCTGAGAAAATTTCAACCAGATCTTTGACGAACTTTGAGCAACAGTACTATCCAGTCTCGAGTGAGTGTGAAGATGAACTCTAATGATGTTTGCATTACAATACCGCCACTGAACTACTATCCTCGATCAGTTTACTGTGTGGTTGTGATTATGTATGTGTACATATGTATGTATGGTTGTAGGGGAGGTGATGTTATCTGACAGTGCTTGTAGGGCTGATTATTTAATTTTTGGTTTGGGTAGGGTGGGGAGAACCTGCACTTATTTGTGGAATATTTTTTAGCCTCATTATAACTTGATAACGGTATTTTTTTTTTTTTTTTTTTTTTTTTTT
>QKMX01359492.1:25797-36241 GCA_003401595.1 Venustaconcha ellipsiformis | reverse complement strand
TGCAGTATGAGACCCTATAGTGAGTGCACCTTAATAATTTATTTGCAGTAATGAAAAACTAAAAGTCTGATGGATTGAAGGACAGACAGATGATAATGCAGGTGAGGTTAATGCCAAATGTAGCTTTCACGTTTATTTTTGATCATACATAAATGGTGTTTCCTCTAAAAGCAACAAAGAATTTCCTGATGGTAATAAGAAAAATTATTTAAATGTTTTGGCCTAAAAGAAAAAACATTGAACAAATTGTTTATCTCATGCCTTAAAACAAAAGCTTTAGGCTTTCAACTTATAGCAAACTTTACAACAAAATCATTAACCTAAAACCTTTCCTCATGAATTGCAGTGAAACTGTAAAACAAACAGGCATAAGCAATTGAACACAGAGCTGTGAATTCAAATGCAAGGTCCCTCATAAGAGCTAAAATCAAATACATAAATGCAAACTCTGTCTTGCAATCTACACGATGCATATGCGGAAGCTGGGGAGCAGTGTTGACCCAATGGCTAGCATGCCAGACTCATGACTGAAAGGATAGTGGTTTTAACCCTTGCAGTGAACAAGTCTTAATCAGTTATCTTGGTGTGCCCTTGGGCAAGGCATTTTACTCCAATTTCCTCAGCATTAAATAACCTACTGGTCTTGCTGTGCTGTAAAGCACCAAATTAAACCTAACCAAACTGAAACAGGGTTCACTGCATAAGTTGTCCTGTACTTTGTACAGTGCACAAACAATCTCATGAAAAAATAAGTGAGGTAAGCTTTAAACATTATCAAAAGTTTTCAGTTGTTTTATCCAAACAAAAAGTCAACAGGAACTATAAAGAGTTCTATACAATAAATTAATCTGACTTTTTTATATATTGTTGACCACATTGCTATATGACAAGAAAATTTGTCAGTGTCTAATTATGTGTATTCAAATTGTGCAATTTCTGAGTTCAGAGACAAGATTGTCCATCAGGAAAGTGATAAGGATTCCTAACATTCAAGACTAAAGCAAAGCAGTGAAGAAAGAAACCATGACCCTATGATTCAGCAACTAACTATAGCTGTGAAAAGAAGTCTTAGCTAATGTTTCTATGGATGCAAGCTTGATGCATTGCACATGGATAAATCATGACAGATAACCCTGGCTACTCTAGACAAAATTCAAACCCCTTGTCTACTGGTTGTATGCCTAATGTAACACACAAGCCACCATGTAAAGGAAGTCAATATTACTTCAGTATAACAGTACTTATTATGATGAACCAACATGCCAAATTTCATTAGTGGAGGAACAAAACAAAGTTTGATAAGTTAGAATTAAATATTATGGATGCAGATATCTGAAAATACAAATGCACAAATACAAACATCACTCAATTATGAAAATTAGGCCCCTGTGACCTAGTTTCATTATGATTTAGTTACTCTCCTTGACATTTACCTGCAAACAAATTGTCAAGAGTGCAAGTGAAATAGGGTATAAAATATTAGTGATCTAATGAACAAAAAACTGAAAATACAAATGTCACTCATGCATGACAATTAGCCACAGTGATCTTTTTGATATGACTCAGTTACTGTCCTTAACATGCATCCACATACCAATATTCATGTTAGTGATAGTTGGTTGTTATGGATTTAACTCCATTTTCAGCACATGAAGGCTATACCTTAAAGCCAGTACATCTGGTCTAGTAAAAACCTGGGAAAACCCTGGGAAGATCCAAGGACCCAAAGGAAGCTACTGGCAAGCTTTCTCAAGTACCCAACCAGGCTGAGCCTGCGATGAGATGTCAGTGATCTGTAAAGCAAAGCACCTTAGACCACTTGGCCACCCAGTTTCAACTTTTTCAAGATTTTCACAACTGTTCATTATTGATGCAGTTCGGACAAGGAGAAAAAGTCCAAGAGAGACTTATGCAAAGGCAAATGAACATACATAAGTATCTACTTGTAACTGGAGACATAGGTATCTTCTTGTAACTGGATACATACTGAAATTGTCCATTGTCGGAAATTGTATACAAAATGAACATGAAAATGTGCTTATTAAATAAATATTTATTAAAATTATATCCAAAAGAATTATGCACAAATAATAGACATCGCACATGATAAAATTCAGTAGAAAAACAGTTATAATCAGTTGCTTAAAACATAATGAAAGACTACGCAGAGTTCAAATTAGTAAGAAAGTTTGACATAATTTTTTGTTTGAGAATTTATTCAACTATCTGGATGATACATCCAGCAAATGTCATTTTTGGTAAACTTTACTTGAAACAGAACAGTAAGTTGTCTTAAATCATTACAATAATCTCAAGACAAGTGGTTCTTATTTTCAAATGATATTATCTAGCCATTCTAAACAACTTAGATTTTATGTGATAATATGTAAACATGATTGCATGGAAAATAACCACAACATTTCCATACAGGTAACAAATATGACATTTTATATTAAAAAAAACCAAACCAACGAGATCTGCTTTAAACTGTATTGATACAAAAATCTAGAAAATCTAAATTGTATAAAAGAACAAAATCAAGAGATTACTTTAATCATTTTAACACATAAAATGCACGATATTATTTCCATATTCCCCCTATATACAGTAAAACCTGCTTCAATTAACATTCCTTCTGCCAACAACAAATATTTCTTTTTATCTTTTTGACACCTGGTGGTTTCTCAATAGTGGTCATCATATTATAAAATAAAACTGATCAATGCATGAAGAATCTTGTATTAAATTACATGTCTCCCAAAACATGTTTTCTCTACTCAGGTTGTACTGTTTGACATGTTTGTCTCACCTGGCATTTTTATTGTTGGTCATAACAGTTGTCCCTTCAGGAAGTTTTATTGTGTACCTAATATTGATCACACCAAATTATGGATTTGTGATACATAATGCAGCAAGTGTGAGAAATCATGTCACTAAATAGTACCAAATAGTGGCAAATTAGCAAATGAGTGATAAAAATACTTCAGCATGATTTTAATAAGCCATGTAAGTTCAATCAGATGAAATAATTATAGAATAAATTTTCAAAACGACAATTTATTTTTTCCTGCTAATTATTGGATCAGTCAGATAGTTACTGTATATACTTAAAGTTGAAGCCAGTTACTAATTACACAGTTACTAATTACACAGTTACTAATTACACAGACCCAGCTCTGCATCAGATTACTGCAGTCAATGCAGTTGTTAGGAGTAATAATCTAAACAAACAACACAGACCTTGATCTGCAGGTGCATTATGTTATGGCATATTTGGATCTATTTTGTATGCAGTTGGACTCAACTTGTAAACAAGTATATATAAAAGTTGGGCAACTCTAAATAAGGACACATCACCCCCACCATCATATAATTTACTCAACATTTAGAGTGATAAACATTACCCAAGACTAGAAAATCTAACTCCATGTAGAAATGCAGGCTGGTCTGAATATTGTCCAGTAAGATTTAGAGTCAAGTTTTATGGCCTCTCCATTGTAAGTCTTTATGTGACTAAGATTTCATTGTCTTAAGCAAGTATATACAACCTATGGCTAGTGAGCCTGATCCAGCCCTTGACTGGTTTTATGCACTTATTTACAACATAGGGTGTGTGCTTATCCCACCTGCACGATGGAGGAAATCGCTCAGGCCTGTTCTTGAGAAACATTTCTTAATTGAAATGCCAAAACAAGGTTTTATTGTAAGAGTGGCCTGTTCATGGCAGAACAAATATTTGGGTCTAATGAGCATCCTTTATATTCCAATCTTACTGCAATTACAGTTTCATACATTTTCATATCTATTTATATAAAATCAATTACAAATATAATAAAAAACTTTCATATTAATTCTTCCAAACATTTTAGCTATGGATACAATTTTTTCACACATTTACTGACTTCCACAATTCATGAGCAAAAAGAAATAACATACAAAATAAGAAAAACAAACACACACTTTCTACCAGAAAAAATTCCACTTGCATAAACATCTTTGATCTAATTTTGATCACCTACTGGCAGCCATTACTGAGATTCTTTGCAATGGAGATTTTCTCTTTTTTAATTTCTCATGTTATCTTAACTGAGGTACATACCTTATGTTCCATATTTTAGGAAAATTTCCAACATTTTTACTTCATTAATGCAGATCTCATGATGTAGCATAAACAGTAACAGACATAAAGAAATTAAATTTTATACATGTAGCGATGAATACCATTAAAAATACAGTATTGCACATTGAAGCTAATGGGCTCAAGACAAAAAAAATTCACGAGGACATGGTCCAGGGAAATACTTGAGGCACATGTAAAAAATATAAACTCATTTGTTTTTCCTGTTCTACATTACTAATTTGTCATCTGTGTTTGCTACCATCTGAAAATTGTGAATGACCTTTGTGATTTTACAATCACTAAAGATCACACAGACTGGTATCTGATGTATGATATGCATGCGGTTTTTCTTAAATGCCAATATATCCAGCATGCACTAAAGACAATTTTACATTTTAAATTTGTTTCCAAAACCACATAATACACATGATACAAAAATGGTGTCCCTGGATGCATGTGTCATTATTTGGGGGGCACAGAGCCCATGTTCAGAGTGCAGCACTGAAACGTACAGTAAACTTCAAAAACTCAAACATCAGTAACATGAAAGACAAGCTCAGACCCAACACTGTCTAATCAGCAATTGCAATGGTTGAAACAAGTTGGGCAACAAAAGCAATTGTAGTCTACTGTACATAAAAGATTACAAAACAGGAATATATTGAAATGTAACAGAAATTTACAAGAATGTATTTGCAATCAAATCAAATCTTATTTATCTGGATCGTGCATGTTCAAATATTCCTTGAATATGACATTTTGGATGAAAACAATTCAATCAGATTAAAATCATGTCATCTTTGGTTTATCCAACATAATTTAGCTCCAAAATGTTTACAAATTTTTAAAGTATTTGTGATTGTATGCCTCCATATGGGCTGACTATGTCAAAAGTTCTGGAGACAAGTCAAAAGAGTGACAAAAAGGGCAGGATGAAAGCCCATTGCACGTCTTGATAAAAACTTTAAACACAAAATTTTAACAGCACCGAAAACAGCAACATTTCTGAAGGAAAAGTATAATGTAAATTATAGCAATTTGTTAATGCAAACAATACAACAGTACAAATACACAAATATTTATTATAAATCTTCCCATTATACAAGACTAATATAGTGGCTTCCTTGCTACTGATAAATGCTTTTCATCAAATCTCCAAAGATTTCCATATTCTCAACTGAACCATTGATTATCATGGTTTAAATGCTTTCTTCTACTTAGCATTGATCACAAGCCATGGAAAGGTTTATTCTGATTAAAGGGAACATATTATCTCACCTGCAAACAGTGTGTTAATAATACCACATATTATCTCACCTGCAAACAGTGTGTTAATGATACCAATTTTTGCCAAATATACTGCTTTCTGGGATGACTAGAGCTCAGGGCAGTGACCTCATAGTTTTAGCTGAATACAGCAACTTAAGACAAATGAATATCAGAAATAGAACCTTAATAACAACAAAGCCAATGCCACTGTTGCTGGTGAGGCAGAAAACAATGTGTGTGTGTGTGCATTCTGTTATCCAATAAAAAACATAATGGATTTGAATCTAAGAAAGATGATGGCATATGTAATTCAAACAAGGATTGATAAAAATATGAACTTATGAGAATCTTGAGGGGAAATGAAACAATAGCCTTCCATGTGTTCTCCACTTGAATTGTCATGATTTGTAGTCTGAGTTCAACAATGTCTTATCATGATTGACAGACTCTATTGTAAACAACTCAGTGGAACATTCAAATTCATTATAGGATTAAATGATCATTGTTAGATTATATTTACCAATTTGTAAATTGTCATCTAATCAATCTCAAAAGAAATAAAGTCTGAAGGACTTTGTCAATGTTTAGATAACAATTTACACATTGATAAATAACCAAACATGATCAATCAATTTTTGTAATTTGAATTTTCTTTGTTTCTGTCATCAGTGGATTTCATCAATAAAACATTCACTTTTAGGTAGCTTCCTTCATTAGCCTCATCATAGATTCATTTTCATCAGAGATAATCTGATTATAATCAGATCTACAGTCCATCATGTAGGAAGGTGGAGACCTGATTTTAATCAGATTGTCACAAGCCAAAAGTCATTGACTCTTAGTGTCAGGGCGGGTCATGCCATTGATCAATGGAACTTGGTACAGTCATTTTTAAAAAAATTGGTGGTGGTTGTTTAAACTAGGCTATTTCTTTTTTTCACATGACCCTTGCATATGGTATGTGTTGTTTAGCATTTGTTGATCATGGCTTCTGTGCATTCTTATCTTTCAAATGCAATGGTACCTCTTGTTGGTCATATGACACTGACCTTTAACAACAGTTGGCGGAACATTCTGTTGAAGCAAAATGAAACGATTTCTGAAGATTTGCTTGTAAAGCCTGCCATATGCTTTCTTTCACAAAAAGGGTGTGTTACAGTGCATGAAAGAGTGTGTGATTACATTGTTTTAACTTCTAATGGGTGATTGTAATCTGGGAGTTGTAAATTTTGATCATAAATCAAAGGGGTGGGTGTAGACTTTGGTTTAAGGCATTGGTATACATAAAACTTCACATAAAAAAACCTGGCATCAAAGAACCAAAAGTAGTCTCCAGAATTTACCAATGTGTAAAAAAATTCCAGAGCAGTGAACGTTTATATCCAATCAGACTGATGAAAATTCTGTCAACTCATACAAATTGGAATTATTTTCCATTTGATCAGTTTTAATTGCATAAGTGATGAGTACCCACAATATTACTGACTGGTCTCATTTTGTAGAATTTTTTAAAAAGCAATAAACAGTGTATAAAATAACAGCTGCAAACCTGACTGCATTTGAAATAACTTTTTCCCTCCACAGAAAGTAGACTGAAATATCAATCAGCCACAACTAAACTGCAATATCAATTAGCCACAATTGGATCATAATATCAATTAGCCACAACTGGAATGCAATATTAATTAGCCACAACTAGACTGCAATATCAATTAGCCACAATTGGATCATAATATCAATTAACCACAACTGGAATGCAATATCAATTAGCCACAACTAAACTGCAATATCAAATACCCACAACTGAACTGCAGTATCAATTAGCCACAACTGGACTGCAATATCAATTAGTCACAACGCTGGTAACTAACACCCACTTCAGACAGTACCCCAGGGTATTAATACCAAGAAAGAGGCTTTGACTGATTGTATTAAATTCAGAATATAATCAAGAATTCATTGTAACTGAAAATGATGTACATTTGTCCTTTGACACCCTCCTAGAGCTAAGAATCAAAATTACACTCTTTCCTACCTTGCAGATGGCTACCCCAAGGTCAACAAAATAATAAAGTAATTTTCTGTATTATCTTAAAAACCCGAATGACCTAACTCTGAAGTACACCTGGATACTTTTGAAGTACACCTGGATACTTGTATGCTAATACAGTCTGTGTCATGATGATAATATTATGCATTTTTTATATTGCAAAAATAAAACTGGTTTAAGAAACGTGAATGATGATGATCTCTTGTTGGAAATACTCTGCTGCTGCAAAAAAAAAAATCCCAAGCACAAAATAAAATCCAGTAGAAGTCTTGAATTCCAGGATATTAATATGTTTATAAAATGCAACCCAACTGAAAACCATACTGACCCAAATCAGCTGAAGTACAATGTACATTTAAATGAGGTCTATTCATTTGAAATAGTGACCCTCACATAAAGCACCACTAGCTCAGTCCCTCAGTACAGATAATCTAAGCAAAGTGCAGTTGCTATTATAATATGGTCCCTCAGTATAACATACTTCCTCAGTATAGTACAGTCCATCAGTATAGTGTAAATTACTCCATATAGTGCAGTTCTTTATATAACATATATCTGTTTATGCTCCTGGTTTATTATAATATGGCCCCTCAGTATAACATACTTCCTCAGTATAGTACAGTCCATCAGTATAGTGTAAATTACTCMATATAGTGCAGTTCTTTATATAACATATATCTGTTTATGCATCCTGGTTTAATAATGAATGCAATTTTGAAACTTAAATTAACTCAGTATATTATGACCACATCATTAACACTGCAGCGTGTTTTAACTGTATTATAATGAGGTCATACTGTAGAAAGAAGAATGAACAACACTATACACCCAAATGTACTGGTACTCTGGGTACATGCACATCTTGGTCTGATTAGTTTTCACTGAGGAAGTGTGTATTAAACAGCAACAAAAAAGAAAGCATATATAAAATAGCAGATCTTGGTCTGACTGGTTTTCACGTAGGAAGTGTGTATTAAACAGCAATAAAAAAAGAAAGCATATATAAAAAAGTTGATGATAAGCCAGATTTCATAGATGACTTGTGTTAGTTTATCTAAATGTTAACATTTGCATCATCATCTTCCTCATCATCTTCATTGCTGAGAAGAAGCTGCCGATTTTGGTATCGAGCCTGCCTTCGCCTGCGTCCTAGGAATATAATCACGCCAATGATAGCCACTATCACAACTAATCCTCCAACAATTCCACCAATGATCAGTGGTGTCACTAAAAGCAAAAATTATTTTAAAAAATAATTTAAAAACATGGTGATATATGTCTCATTTTCCAAGCATGCTGATTTTTAGTATTAGAATTTTTCTGTAAATTTCAAACAGGATTATACCACTGTTCATGAGAAAATGATGAAGTGGTTTCTATAATGCTGTTTGTGGAGCAATAAAAGTGTACAGTACCATCAGGAAGGTCCACTTTTTATTAATGTACATTAGTGGTTTCTCAACATAGTTGTTCAGGACAGCCATAACAGTGTAAATATAGGGTAGCTTGCCTGATAGACGGAACACTATATGTATTTATATCTGCTCAAACCAGTGGTAGCATTATCATTCATTCATGTATTCAGTAATTCACAAATAGAAATGTTGATGCAAATATGTTTGTAATAATCATCTTAATGTATATAATTCTTGTCAAATCTTAAGCAGTTTACCATATTCAATCTGATTTTACATGCAGGATGTCGCAATTTATGTACAAATATGTAAACACGTAGTTCAGTCATCAATTTTTATATCAATGACAAATCATACTGCTGCTATATTAACACATTACGTCATATCAACATGAGTCATACCAACACATGAGTCATACCAATATTAGTCATATCACCACACGAGTCATACCAATACATGAGTCATACCAATACATGAGTCATATCAACATGAGTCATACCAATACACGAGTCATACCAATACATGAGTCATACCAATATGAGTCATATCAACACATGAGCAATACCAATACACGAGTCATATCAACACGAGTGTTATATCAACACGAATTATACCAACAGATAAGTCATACTGGCCTGATATCTAGCTGTGTTGAGTCATTAAAATTAAAAGGACTATGTCAAACACACTAGTCATCAACATACATGAGCTAATAAATGCTAAAAATTATGATATATCAACATGAGTCATATCAACATGTGGGTCATATCAACATATCGTTCATGCTAACATATGATTCATGTCAACACAATAGTCATACCAACACGAGTCATATCCATACAAGAGTCATACCAACATTTGAGTCATATCAACACATGAACCATATCAATACTAGAGTCATACTAACACATGAGTCATACCAACACAAGAGATATACAAACACAATAGTCATACCAATACAAGAGTCATACCAACACAAGAGACATTTCAATACAAGAGTCATACCAACACAATAGTCATACCAACACAAGTCATAACACAATAATCATACCAACACAATATAGTCATACCAACACATGAATCATACCAACACAAGAGATATATAAACACAATAGTCATACCAACACAATAAACATTTCAATACAAGAGTCATATCAACACAAGAGTCATATCAACATAATAGTCATACCAACACAAGTCATAACACAATAGTCATACCAACACAATATAGTCATACCAACACAGGAGTCATATCAACACATGAGCCATATCAACACAATAGTCATACCAACAGATGAGTCATACCAACATGTGAGTCATACCAACACAAGAGGTATACCAACATTGGAGTCATATCAACACAAGAGTCATACCAACACATGAGTCATACCAACACGAGTCATATCAACACAATAGTCATACCAACAAAAGAGTCATATCAACACAAGAATCATACCAACAAAAGAGTCATATCAACACAACAGTCATACCAATACAAGAGTCATACCAACACAAGAGTCATACCAACACAATAGTCACATCAACACAATAGTCATACAACACAATAGTCATACCAACACAAGAGTCATA
>QKMX01359490.1:60368-71141 GCA_003401595.1 Venustaconcha ellipsiformis | reverse complement strand
TTTGGTATGACTCGGCCAGGGTTTGAACCTGCAACCTCCCCCATCCGAGGCGGACGTTCTAACCACTAGGCCAGCTGAAATAGAAGTCTGAATGTTAAAACAAGGTAAGTAACATATGACCAGCTCTACTGAGACACATGTTTCTGTGTTGCAAAGAGTTCTCTCCCATAAAGACTTATAAAAACGAAGATTATCTTGAAATAACAAAAACAGAAATTTTCAGAAATTAGTAAAATGGTGTCCCTTAAGAATTAAACTAAAAAAGCTATCATCTGAAGACGAAGAAGATATATGAAGATGAAGAAAATATATACAATAAAAATAAAGCAGAAAATAAAATTAGAACAATTTTGCAAAAACCTGGATGAAATTATTTGTGGCTTTTTTATTGCCAAGCAAAATTTAAAATCACTAAGTTGGATCATTTGGAATATGAGCTTTTTTCATCAAGATCTTGGGTTAGTTTAAAAATGAGCGAGATCCATGCTAACTAACGAGGCAATCTTGCATCTGATTGGCTGATCTTGTTAACCATCTGGAAACCATATTTCTCATCCAGTTTTGATCAATCATGAAATAAAGGCCTATATCATCAGACCTTGTGAAAGATCCACATATATTTATTATGTAATCTGACTGGCTGAACTTGTTTTCGCAATGGAATCCTTATTTATGATTGGAATTTCATGTTTTGATCAAACTTGGTATACATGTTTCTATCATCAAGGAGTGTTTCAATAACAATTGAAATTGATGCATTTTAATAAGATGATCTTGCACCTCTTACCACCCTTAAAGCTGTATTATCATCAACATAATCATGAGCAAGAAACTGTGTATTAATTATGCCTTATTCATTATAATTTTTTTTCATCTTTAAAATTGGCACAATCAACATGATATAAAGTTTAGGAGATAGTTTACATAGCATGTGTTCTCACACTACCACACAAATCTTTTTTGTGAAACAGTCAACTGTAATGTAATGCAGAAGAACAGACCACCTGTGGCCAATTTTTTAGAATGAAACCAGAAACACTTATATTTTGTTAGGTCTAACAGACAATTTGGCAAAAAAGTGCACCAAACATTTTTTACCACTCCAATTTTAATACATGAATTCACTTTTCCAAGCTTACATTTTTCAGATATAAAGGTAAATAATATCAGGCTCATTTGGGCTTCCTGTTATTGAATCAGTCAAATTTTCTTGGAAAAATAATCCGTTTTTACAACAATCAGTCAAAGGCTGTTGGAAACGGAAAGAAAATGTTTTTACAAATGTAGATAGTGGTATAGTTCCATGTGTTGATGCTATTATTAAGACAAACAGTTTCTTTGTTTAATGTCCTATATTTACCTTGAAACTGCCTTTCAACTTCATCAAGCAGTGTTCTGGATCTTTTCTTAGTCACTATTTTCTTGCTTTCTGAAAATCCAAAAATAATACAATCCTATAATTAGGAAGACCTAAAATTCTGCATTTTCTTGCATTAATAACAAATTGAACCAAAAAAGCTTAAAAAATGTGGTAGGTGCCATTTGCCTGCACACCAGTAAGTTCATTCCCCAACAAAACATACACGTCATTAACCCTTTAAAATTGTAGTGCTATATTAAAATGACTAAAATATTTGTTGCTTTTATGTTATCACACATATATTCGTTATTAAAGGTATTAGTTGCTTATCGGTTTAGCTTTATATTTGGCATTCGTGGACTTCAATAAAAGTCAAGAAACAATACCCCCCCCATATTCCTTCTCTAGAAATACTTCCAATTTTAATTACCATCATGGGTACAAATATATGGATCTTCCAATTTTCCTGGTGTAGACTCAAACAATTTTCTACCATAAAATATTTTTAAAAAATAACTTCTGAATTGTCTGAATTAGAAATTATGCTGACTTCGACATTTACTATATTTTCTATTACTTTCAGCCTCTACTGAACACAGACTATAGTATTCTCCTAGCACTCTCTTACACCCCAAGTCTGAACCTCCGACTGATTTAAAATACAAAAAGTATCAAGGATATAAAGAAAACACAACTAAGTTGTTTCATTTAATTCATCAATTTACAATTTCCAGCCTGCCTGTCACCAGGGGGCATATATTGCTATCAACTAGATCACCTTTCAAACCAAACAAAATCTTGTATACAATATTATTTTATAAGTCTATATTTTAAACATAGGAGTGATTTTGTTCATCATCTTTGTTAAGTGCCCATTTATTCCATACATTTGCATAACTTTGGGCATTACATTCCTTTGATTTCATGTACATAAGAGTCACACTACTTGCCCATTTTAGTTCATTCAAGATTTTGAAAAATAATAATGCTGGACATTGCAAATATTGGATGCAGACGATGCTGTTTTTATTTTCTATGACTGTGTATCACTGAAATTATTTTTCCAATGACCAGAAAAGACAGCATGCTGACTCATTCTATACCCTGAATATTTTGCTTGGTTTGAAATGCAAACAAGATGACAGTGATAGGGACCCTTATCAACAATCAGGTTAGCAATTAAAATTAATAAATGAAATGTCTGGGTTTTTTTACAATGATTCTTATCTTTGATTCTTTTCATTTTTAAAATTGCAGGGGTTTATAAACTGCATGGCTAGTAGGTGAATACTATAAATGACATCATTAAATAATGGCTACCTTTGCATGCTGTTTGCTAATCACAGTTGGTTCAAAGATACAACAGGTTACATCAGACAAACAATATATTTATAATAAAACATGCTAATAAGTAATAATGACATCTCTTCTCAAAGGAATAAAACTTTGTTTACTTATTGCAAATGAAGAAGTATAAATGAAGTTGAAAAATATCTTATTCCAACCAGTTATCTAAATATTTTATTGTGAAACAAAATACACTTGTATTTAGTTAGACGGCATCATGACAAAGTGATTCAAGTATTTCTTTCCATTCCACATTTAAATACATTTTACTTTCAAAGCTAACATTTACCGGTTGCCTAAGTGGGTGATATCAGGTCCACTTGAGTCTCTTTTTCTTGTAAGGCTTTTATTATTTTATGTATCTGTTGCCATAACTGATGGAGGATTGGCATAAATTTTGAAAGCACTGAAACAGATGCTGTAAGTTTTGGTCAAATTTAAAAGTTCTTGAAAAGAAGTCACTCAAAGGTTTCTTTAGTTTTAGTAATGGTGACCATATATGAAAGTAGGTCAAATTTAGTTGAAGTCTGTTCCATGTAAATAGTTTTGGAGAAAGTTTTTTTTTTGTTGTCTATATTTAATAATGCTTGCCATATCTCATGCTCATTGGCAGAATCTGTACAAATCTGAGAGGATAACTCTAGGATATCATGAAATTGGGTTTAATTTAGTTGAGCATATTTAAAGAAAATAAAAGTGTTAATGGACAACATCCAACACATGGACACAGTGCACAAAGAATTATACCAAGAACTCTTTTAGCCTTATGACCAGATAAGCTCATAAAAATGTTCCATAAAATAACACTGAAAATGAGAAGTACACTGGAACAATATGTTCTCATCAATAATGCAATACTGTGCTCAAAGATCCAAAATGAAATTCTGAGAAGGAATAAGATCTAACTTCTGTTGGGGGATTACGCGTCTCTCATAATAGCACATCTGAGAATGCTGCTAATAAAGTAATGGAAGAATGGCAATCCTAATAACCTTAAAATAATACACTATTACAGCAATCAACCTGGTGAATGCTCAGGAAGTGGAAGTTAGGTCAAAAAGGAACTACTCGAAACTGAAAGAATTCCCGTCCTAGACAAAGCTACAGAAACTGCCTGTGGCATGGAAAGATGGAGATTCTTGGTGATCATTTAGTCATTTTGGTCAGACAACTTTCCTGGCTGAGGCAGCTGTCACCATCTTGAACTGCTCTTCTTGAAGGAAGTTGTTCAAGGGAAACAGAATCAATGACAAGTCAAGACTATTTCCCCAATAATCACCCATCCAATCTTGTAAAATAAGAAAATCTGCGATTAAGTCCAAAACCTATGTTTTTCACCCTCTTTACTGCACTCTTTCTTAGATGTGAGTACACCTCTTCCCAAAGATACCAGCTGTGACTGATGGAATAGAATGGAGGACCTTGAAAAACATGGAGGGTCTAAGAATCAAAGCCAGTAACTCCCTCATTATAAAATGGACATAAGTATTGTCTGAGAGGTCCAACAGCCCGAAAACTGGGGCACTGGAATTAGGGGGGAGGGATTACAAGACGTTGTGAATCCTTATGGTTGATTTCCTTCCAGCTTCGGGAAGGAAGAGTGGTCTGCAGATTTCCTCCACCAGTCACTACTTCCACCTCATCATGAGCAAGACAGACAGACAAATGAAATTTAAACTGATATCAGTTTTGATTGTTGTTTTGCTTAATATGCTTGATAGCAAGAGCTTTGGACCTTCCAGATTCTGGTCGTTTCTTTACCAGTTCAGCTGCACTTGGTGGATAGGGACCAGTGTTGTTCATCCCTTAAATTCTTTGATGCAACTGAAGGGATTAGCCCTCCAAATGCATCTTGGCATCTAGACAGCAGCCATTAAAAGGCTTTTTTCTGTGATCCAGCAAGCACTAGGGTGTCACTCAAGGTCATATTTCTCCTGAGATGAAGAAGCCCTGCAGAAACTGCTATATACATTGAAAGCATATCAAGACCACAACTTCTGTGAGTCTCTGCAAAACTAAGGAGACAAAGATTCCTCCTTTAAGAGATTGACGATGGTATCTAAAAATGCTTGGCATATGGTATTTAGTGTCAATTCTTTCGCTTCCAATGCCTCCAGAGCACTTGGGATGCACCCGATTCCAAATGAGAAGGGGGGTTTAAGGGGCCAATGAGGCAAAGATTGACTTTGTGGTTATTGGCTGAGATCAGGGATATAAGCATAAAAGTGGGGGCAGCTTAACCCTTCTGCCATCTAACTCCTTTTTGGCATTTAGACAATTTCAAAGTCTGCTCACTCTCCAATGCAGAGTGAGGGAATTTAAAGCAGATCTGACTTTGGCTGTACCCTGGAAAGCCTCTCCAAAATAAAAAGGATCATATCATCCCTTGGTTTAGAACACAGAGAAAGTAAACCTCATTTACCACCTTATGGAAAGTCTACATCTCTTCCTTCTCCATCATTTCACTTGGTGGGGGCAGATTGCAAATCAAACTGAATAGATGGACCAGGTTCTCTTGTGTCCACAAAAATCAAGATTTTTGTCTTCACTCCTGGAGCATAGCAGAACTATTTTGTCTCACTGCCCTCCTTCTCCTGATCTAAGGTTCATCAAACAATCTCTGCTCATATCATTTTAATCCTTTTTCTGTGGAAAAATGGATCTGTGATCCCTTCTTGGCACTAAAAGGCAGTTTCTGGGACTCTCCTCTTTGATCAAATCTCTTATAACTGTCACTAGACACTCAGTGCCCAGTAATAGCTCTTAACAGACTGTCAGCTGATATACTACTTAGTGACCAGTTCCCAGTAACATGGTGCCAATTCACCAGACAATAACTGGTCACATGATGTACACCTTAATGGAGAATCTCAACACAAATGAATAAGATCTTGCTTTAATGCAAAGTCTACTAGTGTGAGATGACAAACGCTTACTATTTGGGGCCTGCGACTTCAATATGACTGGAAGTGCCAACAATCCCTCCCTCAAAAAGCTCAGTTACTGAATTTCCTAATGCCAGACATTACTCTCGCTGCAGTAACTAACCTCTGTATACTGTGAAGTACCATTACATGAAAAGTTACTGAATCAAGAAACTTCTGTACAATGGTAGGTGACAAAGACATCTGAGTATTGAGGGGTTCTTTTGAGAAGAGGAGAGGACCCTTCCTCCACTTCCAAATGGCAGCATACAAAAAGTAGGGGAAAAAAATCTCTTAGAATCAATTAACTTCAAACAGGTTTACTTCTAATCAACCTACAGCAAGTAGTATGAGAAATATGAGTGCTCTCTGGTGGCACTTTTTTTATGCTCATGGCTCTCTTAAGAACAGTTCTGAAAACTCTAAGGGTCTCTGCCCTAAATGTAAAGAATCTGTTTTCTCACATATTTATAGCCGTATTAACAATTCATTCCATGTCCATAATTAAGTATTATGATCCGAAAAGAAACAGAGAAATCAGAATACGAATCTGAGGATTACCATATATATTCATCTGTAAGTCAGGTCCAACCATATACAACACAGATCCTGACCTGACATCAGGTAATGTGCTGGCATATCAGTCTATGTTGTTTATCATACTAATTACTCCTAAGAAACAGCACAGACCCAGATCTGCTAGTGCAGATGGATGCATGCAGATTACAGATAGATTGACATATATGCTAGAATAATATTAAAATTTACCAATAGCTTTCATAGCATGTTGTTCCAAATCAGCAACAAGTCGATCAAAAATGGTTTTCTTCACCCCACATTTCTGCAGCAGTTTGCTTCTGTCCATTTTTAATTTCAAATTTCTGCGATGAAAGAAATATTAGAAATTTAAGATGTTTTCAATTAAGTGCAATGAACAAAATATACATGACAGTCATTTAGAAATTTTGCTTGAATTGTTTCATTATGCTCTTTATTTCTTACATCATTTCCCAGATGAAATTTGACTTCTGATCATAATTTTGTACCACGTGATGTTAAGTTCAATGGAAAAAAATCCAAGTTAGTATTATTATTACTGCATATGCAAAATATGAGCACAACTGGTCCATCAGCTTGTAAGAAATCAGTCTTAAATTTATCTTTTTTTCAGACACAAGTGAAATTTGACGAGTAAGAGGGAGTTAGTTCAGTTCATCTCTGAGTACCTGGATAAAGCTATTTAGAGATACGTGTAATTAAATTTCAGTCAGATTTTGTCTTCAAGTGTGTAGGTGTAACAGAATATTCAGCAAATTAAGCCAAACTAGACTTGAGAGAATTATTTAACATTACTTTTGTGACTAACTTTCATAAACACATTTAATTAACTTTCATAAATCCTCAATCATTAGGATTTGTATTAAAAATTCTTGGATTATTTTGGGATTTATTTTGCAATACCTAAAGTTCTTTTTAAATTTTATCACTTGTATTTTAGCGGAAAAAAATTACTTGTTGAATTCTGCAATACTTATTGATTCTCACTCTTTTCTACTATTTATTTTAAGACCATTGAGTCATAATAGAAAACTGGATGCTCTTCCAAAGGATACAAATTTCTTTAAAAATATTTCAGAAATATTTGTTTTTAAAAAATTCACCTTGTTTTGGAATTTTTTAAGTCCCAGATATTATGTCACATTTTAGAATTTTTGTGTGAAACCAATGAGCTTTTAAAATGTCATCTAAATTGGGGAACATTTTTTCAAATTAAACACAGAACAGTTAGACTACTTGAAAAAGGATGAACTGCTTCAGCTTGACATAAAATATGATCTTTCTGAGGACAAGGCATCTTTAATGTAGCAAGAAACAAAAAATATTTTTGTTCAATATTTGGTAGAAAAGAATATTTTGGACAAAAGTGCTTTGGATTTGATAAGTGAGTCTTTCCCTGGCTCTAACTTAAAAGTTATGGAATTGAAATTAAAACACAAGAATGAAAAAGAATTAAGAAAGCTTGCAAAAAAATAAATGCAATTGGAGAAAGAGAAGTACAACTGTTGTTGCAGAAAGAAAGAGAGACAAATACAACTGTAGTGGCAGCAAGTAGAAAGAGAGAGAAAGAGAAGATATGCTAATGCAAATAAAGATGCAATGTGAGAAAGAAAAGAAAGGGAAGAGGAAAAACATGAATTTCAATTTAGATTAAAAGACTTGTAAAGTTCTGGTTTTGATGTTACTAAATATTTTAGGTTAGTACACCTTTATAAGGAAAAAGAAGTAGGTAAATATTTTCCTCATTTTGAAAAAACTGCTTAAAATTTGAAATAGCCAAGAGAGGACTTTTTGGCAAAGCTTGTGTTATTTACACTTCCTTGTCAGTACAGCAAAGTGATGATTATGAACATGTTAAGGAAGGGTTAAGAGTTGGTACCTAAGACTTGTTGACAAAAGTTTAGGAACTATAAATAAAGAAACTGGACAGACCTATGTCAAAATTACAAGAGAAAAAGAGCAATTATTTTATAGGTGGTGCTTAACCAAGAAAGTTCTTCAAGATTACAAAAATTTCATACAACTCATATTAGTTCAGAGTTTGAGAACTGGGCAATCACTCGAATCTCATTCAAAACAACTTTTAGAAATCAAGTTTCCAATATGATTGATCTGAAATCCATAGCTCTTCCTATGTGCACCTATTGTGACAGAATCGAGGCAGACCAGTTCTATGAGCTCTTATTTCTAAGAGGTCAATGCCATAGTCATGTATTACAAGCCTCGATCTGATTTTATTATGAAGAATTATGAAACATTCATGTTAAATGGTTTATATCACAGTGATGATTATGCCAATGCTAATTCTACTAAAATTTTATGGGACACAGGCGCTATTCAGTCTTTTAGTATCAAGTACACTGCCTATTTCTGAGAAGTCATCTTCTAATGGGTGTTTTAATTCAGGGAGTTGAGTGTGGCTTTGTAATGTTCCTCTCCATAGAGTAAATTTGTCATCAGACTTAGTTTCACAACCCATGCAGTTGGAACAATGTCATCTTTACCCATCATGGGCATTCATTTATTACTTGACAACGACCTAGCTGGAAAAAATGTAACATCATGCTTGTCAAGAGAAAAGACAATCTAGTAATGGAAGAAATATTATATTGTGTTACGTATGCTTTGTGTCATTCATAAGATTTCATCTGCAAATCTGTATTACAAGTACATTTGACAGAAATCTTTATTCTATAAATCTTTCTTTTTCTTTATGAGGAGAGGTGTTATGTAATTTAATTTGCATTGTTCGTTTGTTAGTTTTTCCATTTCTTTGGGTGATGTAAAGTTGTATTCTGTAGCTGACCATGTCCGAAATCAGAAATAACATAATTTTTACATTTTTTAAATCTTTGTTTTGTAAGGAAATAAATTACTTGTTGAAGTTTACAAAATTTGTTGCTTCTCACTATTGTTATCCTAGTATCATTATAATTCATTCCATGTATAATAAGAATCTATCATTACTACCATGCAATCAGAAAAGTGAATACATCTTGTGCAGTGTCTAATTAATATCTAGCAATGGACATGTGTATGTACATCAGAAGATTAAGTACTTGAATTAGCACTGGTTTTTATGTATACTGTATATACTAACTTTAAGTCAAGTCCAAATGCAACCTGCACAGCGTTAGATCTGCCAGCACATTATGTACATTATTATGGATCTCTGGAGTTTGTTGGGGGGTAATCAGAAGAACAATCGTTGACTCTGATCTGCAGGCACACTATGCTATTGCAGATACAGATTGTTGTGTGCTGTTTGATTTGACTTATAAGTGAGTATATACAGTATGTGGAAACAAGTTTTCTCTTAGCAAACCGCATTCATTACTACACTGGATAAGAAGCCTCTGCTAACAATATTTGTGATTTATTCGGGAATATACACACCTACAAGCTGCACATAATGCAGCTCCTTGGAACAACAGAGTTGTGAAATCCATCTCTTGACATGCTTTACTGTTGTAATCCTCCTCATAACTGAAAGATAAAACCCATGATAACATAGTCAAGGCAAAAAGGAATGGCTGTGACAATCCATATAAAGTGAAACCAGCAGACTCTAATGCTTGCAAACTCGCAAAATATGTCGTAACTGTGGCAAATACAAGTTGATATATCAAGCTGTTGTATCTTTTGCTGCGAATACCAAACTTTCCTGATATACAGCAAACTGTTAGTTAAAAGGCCTTGAAGTACTAGTAGATCAATTCAGTGAAATCATTTGCATAATTGCAAAACATAAAACGAAGCATGTTTTTACATAGATTCCTTTATCGTGAGACATGCTGCTTAGCATGTGGACTAATATATCAACGAGAAAATCCACACTTATTCCACCCAGTGTTGTCAATTACAGACTGGTTATAGTGGTCATCATGGAGCAATATAATAGGTGCTCCACAAATATAAAAAAGTACTGATACATTGGTTTTAATAACCATGAGAGAGACAGAAAACAAGAGATTCTGCTTTAAATAAGAAATCACATGCTAGTATTGGCATGTTCATATGAGAAGAAAAAAGATGCTGAAAAAAGATGCCTCAACATCTTTATTTCTTCTTTATTCTTACATTTACTCATGAATATTGCATGTGATTTTTTTCTATTTACTTAAAATTAATCTCTTTCTCTCACATAAAACTTATTATATTTTATGAAGTACCTAAATGTTTCTTTGGGATTCTCTGCTCAGTAATTTACCTTTCATTTCCTGCTAACACAATGAGTGTTTGAATATTTTAAACAGCACTTTATACAACTTAAAAAGAGCATTCTGATACTTTTTCTTGTAGGTCAGTGAACAGGCAAGTTCCCAGCAATGCAGTGGACATCCACTATTACATATCAAAATCTCGTGAAAACCCATGTCAGTGTGACTTTCCATTTAGAAGTAGCATCACCAAATTTTCAAGATTATCCCACAGTGGCCACACTGGCTATCAGATAATCATCATTCCATATAGTACCAACTGGACATCATGGAAAGTTTTCTGATGAAAACCCAATGTTGATGCCTTCCATCTAAGTAGTAACAAAAGTTTCAATAGAGCCACAGCAGCAGCTACTTAATTTAT
>QKMX01359470.1:6377-23053 GCA_003401595.1 Venustaconcha ellipsiformis | reverse complement strand
ATGGCGTTAAACCCTACAACAACAACAACAACAACAACGTGCTAATTACAGGAGTTTGATAAATACTTACTGCTTGTCAAACAATTCAATTGATAAAATTAAGTGTTCTCAATCTTAAAAGTTGACTTGTCAAAGATTTTGATGCATGTTACTTATTTTAAGGTAGTTACATGGTAATTGTAAAGTAAAACAATAAATCAAAATAAGTGTTCAAAAATCCTTCAGTTTGTGAGTACGGTATACAATGAAGCTATCATTATTGTTCAAGTAGCTGAAGAGATGAGAATATCTTATCTCAGCATAACAAAGAAACCTAATGAAGCTTCAAGCTCTAATGAACCAGTTTTAAAGAAAAATAACCATTAGGATGCTATATTTGGATCATTGTGGATTAATGAGTAATCCAAGGCTAAAACACTGCTATTGGTTATTTTATTCTTCAGTTCAAGGTCTTTTACCTAAACATCACACATGCCAAACCCCAGAGTGGTATAAGCATTATAATTTTCGGTAATATAAGGAGCTAAAAAGCATAATCTGAACACAAAAAGTGTTATCTATATATCACTAGTACCAATATTAGTACCCCTACTTTGCTGAGGTTACAACATCGATACTAAAATTGTACATATTTTTACTACTAACCTTGATCTATAAGTCAAAGTATTTGGAAATAAATCCAAGTGAATTAGAACCAGAATACCAAAACAAAACATACTGAAAAATTATTTATATTTGACACTCACTTTAACTAGTCTAATTGTCCAACTTTTGCTGTATCATTGTTATGTCCACAAATTTTTCATGACAAAGTGTTCAACCTGAGTGGTGTATTGTATCCCTCTCATATTTTTTTTGTTTAAAACTTTTTAAAGTGGTGTTGATTTATCATTTTTCTGATCAGACATGTTTTAATGTTTAAAAAGACCCATCTGCTGTAAGAAGTTTCATCCACAAGTCAAACCATAAAAACCTGTTCACTTAATATCTGGTGCCATTTTCTTTAAAAGTACAGACTGCTATGCTACCCAACTTAAATATCAATAAAATGAATCTGCAAGGCATAGTTTCAGATGAAAGAAACCCATTTTGAAATGGGTCATTTGCAGTTGCTATAAATATAAAATTACAAAATTACTAGTAGGTCTAACCATGAAAATTTATCTCTTATGCACCAGTCTTTCTCTTTAGAATATCATCTAATTTTTAAGTTGAGTGATTAAAAAGATGTTAATATAAATGAAAACACAACTATTTAATGTACCAGAAAAGAGTAACCCATATACATGGGTGCATTAAGATATAATTTGGTGGAAAAAAGAGCATAATGATTACACCTTAAAGTATTAATTGTTGGTATGTATCCATAATGGATGGCAGATTTTCATTTATGACCAACTAAACATTGTTAACTCGTCAAAATGACTATCCACGGACAAGGAATTCATGACAGCAATCATGGCAGCCATATTGAATCTAAGATCATTGGCACCATTTTCATTTAGGACAATGAAGAAATCTTGACAAGTCTTTTGGTGAAAACTTATGTCAGTATGGTCATTCATTCAGGAAGAGTAGTGGAAAGATCTTCAATGTGGCTGCTGTGACAGCCATATTGGACATCACTTCAGTAACATTTTCATTTAAGACAAAACAGATATGATAAAGTCTTATGGTGAAACAGCTTTTTCAACAGATGCATACCCAAGTTTTGACACGTGGAATTAAAAAATAACCCATTATTGACTCGTGGAAATTTTAACTTGTGCACCTTTTTCAGGCACATAGATTTGGGTTGGAACATCATTTCCTTGATTCACTTCCAGTATAGTTTCTTACTAAGAGTATATTGTCCATAACAAATTTACTGTCGAAGGCACTGATTGAAATCTGCTAGAATCTAATTTTGACCTTGATGCCCAATAATTTTGCACCAATGGAAGATATAGTGAACTGGGAGGAGCTAACAGTTTACTGAAGTCAGGCCTAGATTCAACTGAATTAGTTTGGATTGTTTAGAGATTACTTTTGAAGTTTATGACAGGAAATGAAAACAATTATGACATGAATGGACTGCATTTTGATCACATTTCAGCATTAGTATGTTTGGACATTAAATTATAATCAACTGGTCAGAACAGGAGCATATCATTATGGCGGCTCATGAAGCCAGTTGGCAACGGAAGTGGACCAACTTTAATTGTTTTATTGGAAATCTTTTTCATTTAGCAGGATGTTTAAAAGTTCAGAATCATTTATGACTTTACTGGATTCATTTCTTATAAAATATCGGCATTTGCTTGATTGCACTTTAAATTATAATCAATTAGACAAAACAGGAATATATGGCTCCTCACTAAATAAGTTTTCAGTGTAGGATTGCATTTTATTGGCAATTAATTCTATGCCTGAATCAGCAAATATTTAAAAACTTCAAACATTTAAATTAATGGATCATTCTGAACAAAATTGAACAGGCATAACACTCAGTGCATACATCTGAACTTNAAAATCACAATGGTGCAAAGAAGCATATTTTTATTGTCTCTGTCTCAAAAACAACCTGCAAGTGATGAATTTTCTGACCCTGAAACTCCAAAGAAACAAAGATAGTGTCAGCTCTGATGAGAAGAGTCAATCTCCGAAATTTGTTAGAAAATTTAAGGACAGTAGAAAAGTGAACTGACAATTCTGTGATGTACATCCTTGATATTTGAATAATGTATAACCTTTCATAGTTGCATGGGTATATTTTTGCACTAAAAAAATTTGGGCTGATGATAATAGAATAAGCTGAAAAGTTGAAAATAAAAAAGTTTAAAATAATCCTCTGTTTCATATACAAAAAATACACAAAGTAACATATAGTTAAAAAAGAAACACTTTATGAAAATGAGATTGTATATTTCTAACAAACAAATATTTCTTGTTTTTCAGCATCATTTCTTTCCACCAATAATGAAGGATCACAGCTATGGGCTCATGAATGTCCAAAAGAATTGACTCTCGAGATTTTAGTTTTGACTCTTGAGACTTTCAATTTTACTCTTGAGATTTTGGGTTCAAGGGTCAACTGACTCTTCACTTTGGAAATCTATGCAGAACCCTGTGAAACATGACATTCCATTCAGAAGTAGTATTAAAGATTTCAAGATGATTTGTGGTGGTCATATTAGACATCAGATTGGCGTCATTTTCATTTAGAATAAGTAGCCAACATAACAAACCTTTTCATTAAAGCCTATGTTGATATAATCATCCATTCAGGAGAAAGATCAATAACAAGATTTTCAAGACAGCTATTGTGGTGGCCATACTGGATGTCCAAACATAACCATTTTTGTTTAGGATAAAGCACTAACATGGCCAATTAATTAGACCTTGGGATGATAGTATGTGTAAATTTTCATGGCAATCCTCCAAGTTGTTTCGGAGTAGTTTCAAAAACAAATTTGTACTAATGGATGGAAGGACAACAGAAAACAGTCCATCCAGCAAGATATCTTGATCTATAACCAGGGGAACTAAAAGCTACCTAGTAACCAAACTTTTTTCAAGTCTTTTGTAGGAATGCATCATTTTTTTTACCACCACCCCCAAATTGACTTTTCTCATTAAAATTTTCTCTCCCTTTTAAATCCAATAAAAAGGAACATTAACTTTCAGAATTTCTGCCTCAATATCTTTACTGCAAAACAATACCTTGGGATTTATATCTCTTGATAAACATTGTAGGAGACAAGACACATATTTTAACAGTCAAAGCACCAATGACTTCCTGTAAAACAAATAAAAAACCCAATTAAACCAATAATATCACTGAATGATTAAAATACCATTTATGTACTTGTATTGACACTCCCACAAATTGGAATCTAAAAACAGCAGTCAATACAATTGTAAGGCTTCAGTTAGCAATTAGAAAACTTGAAACCCTTTTAAATCACTCCCTGCAGTACTTAACTGATCCAACATTTTGTTTCATTTGATCAAGAACTCAATTGTAATGCAGTATCAGCAACAGCTTGGAGAGATATTGATTGACGCTGGCAGGGAAATTGATAGCATAAAAACTAGATTGTTAAATCAAAACAGTGAATGGTTTTTCTATGGATATTACATTACCCAACAATTGTTTAAAAAAATATAAATGACAATACCTATTTATTCACAGTTCTCACTAAATGTTTTTTTCTGTTGAAAGAAGTTGATGACCTTATGGAGAATAAATGGAATAGAACATAATGGATGATTGATTACATGACAGAATTTGATGGAACTCATTACCAAAAATAATCAGTGGTAATAGGCAGTCCAGATACATGTACTAAAATTTGTAGCTATGGCCAAGGTAATGTAAAAAAAAAATGCCATACCCAACAGCTTTCAATGATAAACACCAGTGTATAAACACACTGCTGGAAAATGGTGCATGATCCATCCAGTTGAGTATTAATCACTGATTAGTCATATTAGTACTTTTTAGTAACCTATGTCTGTGAACATATGCTTGGAGTATTCAAAACTCATTCAAGATGACTGGTACAAAAATGCAACAACCATATCCTCACAAGTCTGATTTATTCAAGTCAGTTGGGTGACTATACAAGCAAAAGGATTAATTTTGATAGCTAATCTACTCTGACCAAAATAATGACATCATCCATACTTTGTCATGCATAGCATCTAAAAGATTAACAATTACCATGAATGGTGCATATGCCTGCCCAATTTTTAATAGTCTTCTACGAAGGTACTAGTAGACTGTGGTTGACTCTGGATATTACTGGTCAATGGGACTCTATGACTGACTTTTGACAAATATATGCAGCACTGAACTAAACTTAATGTGCAGAAACAATTGTTTCCTTATCCCAAGTTTAAAACACCCATAAAGTTCAGTTGCAATGTGTGATTTAGAACTATTTGGAAACCATTTTTATTCTTTTAGTTAGTGACGCCAACCTTTGGACCCCAATAAAAATCAGCTTCTTCCTTACTTCAAGCATAAACAACCAACAGTTTGATCTAGGTATGTGCTACAGAAATATTATTAATGCTGCAGAAAGCATTTTAATTCTTTCAGTCACAGTAACCTTGACCTCTGCATATTTGACCCCAAATGAAATTGGCATCTTCCTTATCTCAAGTACATGTCATCCAGAAACACAAGCTATGGTGCAGAAATAATTTTTCTTCCCAGTAACAGTCTAATTTAATTTTTGACCTTTTGCTTCCAAAATTAGTTGGGTTCTTTCTATAACCCAAGTGCAAGCCATCCACAACATTTGGTAGCTGCAGACCACAGACAACTAAACTTGTGCAGAAACCATTTTTCTTTTGTTCAAGGTGTCCTTTATTTTACACCAAAATTGATATGATTCCCGTGCAAATATTCCACAATGCTTTGTAACTGATGAAAGTACACAACTCAAGTTATTACACTTAAATGCAATTGGTAACATGGATAGATGGATGGACAGATGCCAGTTAGAAAATATAACATGATACATTCAGCCTTATAGTGAGCATATAAAATGGCAAAATATCAATAGGAATACAAAAGATGACAAGAAAATTCTTTTAACACTTACCTAATTCTTTACAAACTTGAACAACAGAAGCAAAAACATTTATCGAGAAGTTAACCCGCATGTCTAGAATTTGCAGGTCTGGAAGCTGAACACGTAGGTTTTTGTGCATAGGTGTAAACTGAAGCTTGGCGTCAGCTTGGACACCATATTGGTCAAGCGTAGCTCGAGACCTGGTCAGCCACATCAGTTTGTCTGGCCACCATAAGGCATGATCTGACCAATCCATTGCAATATCTGAAACAAAAACAGAAATATAAGGTTATTATTACAAATTCAAAATGGAATCTTAACATTTTATCATACGAGAATCTACTACTGTGATGAGGAAGGTTATGGGTGGATGGTCATAAACATTTTATATTTTTTTTAAAAGTCTGTTAATGACAAATGACCCACATAAATGACCAATATTTATATATAAATGCAAGACTAGCCAATTCACATAAACAAAATCCTTTATGAACGAGGGACCTATAACAAAATGGTTTCAACCACTTTTTGCCAACCACTTTTTGCAGTACTCAATTCTCCTGGCATATAATGCTTTGCTACAGGCATGAATGTTTTGAAAATAAAATCAAGAAGCTTCCATTACAACAGACAAATTGATAGCATCCAGATTATTTAAAATGTAACTATAGAAAATGTACATTCATATGAAGATCCATCTCAAATAGCAATTAATATTTACCTAAAACCAAATTCAGAGTTTTATCCAAAGTCTTGCTTTTTCTAAGCCAAACAATGGAATTCTGTTCCAACCTTTACTAGGTCAGTGGACTGGTCAAATAGTTTCAAGAAGCTTATGTCAACATCCATACAAATAGCTCTTGTTTGATTTTGTGTAATTTGGTACTACATGTATTCTACTTCTTTGAAAGTAATTTCATGTACAAACCTGTAATGTCTCACATAGCTTCACTACTAATTTTTTTGTAATCCTGTGTGTGCTCATCAACAACGCTTTGCTCATATTTTATAGCGTTGTAGCAGCAGATCCATTATCAAGTTTTAATAGCCTTGTTGTTTAAATACACAACTTGTAAAAAACTGTACATGTACACGTCATTGTAAAAGGGATCATGGTGGTGGTGGTGGTGGTATTAGTAGTAGTAGTAATAGCAGTGTACCCAGGTTTAGAGGTCTGTGGTAAATTCTCTGCAGTTTTCAATAATCTCACAGCCCTCATTTGTTAAAATGTCCATCTTTAGAAAATGATCCAAGATATTATCCAGGACCACTATGGACCTTGTGACTAAAACAAAGCACATTGTATTTGAATTAATATGTGGAATATATGACAATAAGGAGGGGTAGCAATAAAACAAATTTATGCTGGTGGATGGATGGACAACAGAAGAGTCTGAGACCAGCCAACAATAAACAATAAATATATATATATATACATATATACATAAAATTTCATTATTAAAACATTACTTGAAAAAAATACCATGAAGTGAAAAATGTATTTAATTTGCTTGAGCTAAAATTATTACGCTACATTTGACTGATGTTTCATATTTTCCAAACCCATCGCACCCCAATAATTCCTAAATATATATGTTATTGCGGTGTAGTTAATAATGCTATAAGCAGTTATGGACTCCAACTACAACACTATAATAACTATTACTCCAACTACAACAATATAATGAGAATCGCTTAACAATAATGAGGTAGAGATCTTACTAATGGGTGGCGGTGGGTGGGTAAGGCTGGTAAGTGAAACTGGTAGGCTCGCTAAGATACAATGGACTCCAACTACAACACTATAATAACTATTACTCCAACTACAACATTATAATGATAATCGCTTAACAATAATAAGGTAGAGATCTTACTAATTGGGTGGCGGTGGGTGGGTAAGGCTGTTGAGTGAAACTTGTAGGCTTGCTAAGATACAATGCTGTATTTGGGTTATTTATACGACACGACTGCACTTTACAGATCACCCATATTCAGCAATGCCTGCATGAGAATAATTTAATATTGTTTTGTGAAAAACACCTAGGATATTTCTTCACATTAATGTCACTCCATAAAGAGAAAAACATCTGTAAGCAACCTAAGAGATGAAGACCAGAATGAGCTACTGGGTGGAGTGATGAGACTAACCGAACTATTGGACCTCCTATGCAAATGGAAACACTTATCTCTTATAGACTGTCAGGGACGTGTGGAAGCCACAACCATTTTTGCTGGTCCAGGTCAGAGCAGACATGACATGGGAGAACTAGCTTTCGAGAAAGGGTGGGTCCTCACATCCCATAGTTATAATTAATACAGGAAAATAGATAGGAGGGATGTGGTCCATTGACTACAACCTGACTTCCTATCTCCATCAGGATTAAAAGGTAACAGAGAGGTGGGGTTATCAACCCAAATCCTGTCCCCTGACCAAAATCAAACCCCAGTGACCTGTTACTGTGTTCAATGACCAGTGAATGACTGAGGACACAAATATTCAAATGCTACAAAAAGGAAGGTAAAATGCCAAAAAAAAGTTCAGGTGTAAAACTAAAAATGAAGGATGGTATTCCATATGTTGGCTGTAAATAAGGAGACAGACTGGGATCATGTTCTTTTCAATTCTGACCCTAAAATACTAATTGGTGGAGGGGATAATTAGCTTGACTGGAAAGTCCCAGAATCAACATATTACTTACTACTTATGTATAAACATAATTTTGTTAGAAACATCTCAGCAAGTACTGATACATTCACCTTTATAAAAAAAAATGGGTGGTGTGAACCTAATGAAACACATTAGTTTTTGTAATTCTATATGTGCAAGTGTTGGGCAAGTGGGAAGTGTGACAATTAAACCGCATGACCATGACTGCATCCAGTCCCATAAGAAAAATAATGCCAAACAAGGGTAAAATCTTGGCCATAAAACAACCAAATGAAAATTCAGTATGTAGCACCAGACCATCAGTGACATTAAACAGCTGAGACTATCAAGGTATAAATGCCAAGTGCCTGAATGACCTACTAAAAGCTGATCTATGGCATATGCTCAAGGCAAAATAAACAATGGGGATTTAAGGTCATCAGTTGTTATTCTGGAATATCAAATCCCTGAAAGTACCATGTGGGAACTAGACAAAAATTACTGAAAGGGAAAATCTTGGTTAAGGTATAAAATTATTGTGTTGGTAGAGTTCTCAATTTTGAGACACAGTTCTCCATTTTCTCATGGAGGGCACTGCATTTTGTGAGATGTAACTGGCACTTTCTGATACTGCCATGTAAGCACCATCAGGTCTATTGAATTCAACGTTTTCATTGCATGTTCAACTGCTATATTGCAATCTCAAATAAGTTGGCTTGCTACAGTTCAGCTGGATACATGGCTCTATAAAATAACAAATATTACATCAAGGATACTGTATGTATCTGCTTGTAAGTAGAGTCCAACTGCAAACTGCACAAACCCAGATCTGCTGGCAAATAATGTTCCAGCAGATCTGGGTCTATGCAGTTTGTTATGAGTAATCATTAGAACAAATAACATATATCCTGATCTGCAGGAGCATTATCTACAGCAGATTGGGATCTTTGTTACTTGTAGCTTGACTTGACTTACAAGAGAGTACATACGGCAAGCAACTCTTGTCCACAAATTTCATCTAACTCATGATGCCCTACGATTTTTAGGAAATAAGTCTCTCATGTGCAGTGACTGATGCATGATGAGACACCCTGACCACATCAACTACACGTTATTGCTGACAGGAGGGGGGGGGAGGGGGGTGTCAGGTCATGAAATGCAATTCACATCTTTGATCACAGACCTCCTCACAATAATTAAAATAAACAAAACATTAATGGTATTTGTTTACTTTGACAAAATGTTTCAATTGTAAATTCCTTGTTCTTAATCAGCTGCAATATTTACTGGATTTTGACTGAGAAAGTGGAGTGTGTGTGTGTGTATGTGCAATGTGTGTGCTTGAAGTTTCATGGAAATTGTCCAAGTAGTAAATGAGGTTTAGTGATAACAAATTTGTGCTAATGGACATATGGACAACAGATCCAGCACCATCCCTTAAGCTCTTCTGGTTTACAACCAGCAGAGCAAATAATATGGTCAAGCAGCTTAGAATTCAATAAGAATAAATACAGTTCCTAGTTTATGGCTTAATTTTCACCTGAATTAGATTCTATGGACCTTTAGGAAGTTACCTCTCAAGTAGTGTGACATTTACTGCAAATGACTGAAAATAATGCTAAACAACATACAGTAGTCTCTGAACATATTTCAGTCTTATATAGGTTTATAACTTTCTCTTAAGATTGCAAATCAACAACCAATATCATGTGGGACTACAATAAATGGCATTTGTATAATGGTCTTTTATTTAAACCATAAAACTAACTCTGTGAAAGATGTGGCACTTAAGACTTTGACACAACTACTATTTGAGGTTAATTTTACAGCCAGATGACTATGAGAGGCAATCAAAGACTTTTGTCATGCAAGGTGAGATTTGTCTTCAAATCCATCTAGGCCAAATCACAGCAGTATGTCAGCTTTAAGTGCATTCATTTAATGGAATCACAATCAATTCTTGAGACCCAAGAAGCTATTTTCATATGAACCATTTATCACATCACAGAGGCCTTTACAGGTAAACAAATGAAAACATTGGGCACTATATAGACCAAACACTGTAATCATAGCTTTCCTAACCAGGGCAATGTGAATTTATGCCTACTGCCAAATTTCCAAACTTAACTAATAATGTGGGAGCTTTTTCCTATCTTCATTTAAGACTGGTAGAAGAGAACGTTTTCATGTTATTTCTAATGGAATCCATTCACATCTCATTCAGTGGGATTTTGACAGTTGCTTAGATATGTAAGAAAAGTTGATCTGAATGTCTGTCAGGCCATACATATGCAGACTGCTAAACAAAGAATTTCATTTTCTTTTTGTATTAGACCCATCATTTTTGTCTGCTTGTCCCATTTTACCCCAAATCTCAATGCTACCCAACTTTTAACAAAGGTTCATCATGCAGGATAAACCAAACACATAAAATCAAAATATATTTATTGAGCCTTTATGAGTAGGTGGTTATCACCTCGATTGTATAGAAACATGTTGGGGTCCAAATTAACACTATCTTGCCACCCTGCTTCACAAACATCCAAACCACATCTGATTGCTGGCAGTGCCTTTATGGGATGCTCAATGAAACATTTGGTCAAAGTGTTTAAAGAAACGAGAATTGCTCAGAAAAGACAACCAGGGGAGGTGAATGGCTACTACTTCAGTGACTTTAGTGCATTCCATCATTTTCACAAAACAAGGCTTATTGCAAAATTACAGGTAAAAAACCTGCTTCAAATAGGATGCAGCCACCTTGTGAAAAAAAAAGCTCAATTTATCTATTTACCTCAGCTGATTTTGCCAGTGGCTCAGATTTTATTCAAACATATCTCTCAGCTTTCTGGAAGATTAAAAAGAGCTCCAAATTGAAACTAATAAAGAAAGCCCAAAGTGATCCAAATGCTTAATTAAAGAAAGCCCAAAGTGATCCAAATGCTTAATAAAGAAAGCCCAAAGTGATCCAAATGCTTGATAAAGTAAGCCCAAAGTAATCCAAATGCACATGACATAGGATGGTGAGACTGGACCATGTGATTACATAATGCAACAAGCATATTAACTAAACTACACAATAGTGTTGCTGAAAAGATACTATCAACTTGCTCGCTTATCAGACAAGTCCAACTGCATAATGTGCCAGCAGATCTTGATTTGTGCAATTTATTAGGAAAATTAGTACAACAAACAACATCGATCCTGATATGTAGGCACATTATGCTACAACAGATCAGGATCTTTTTTTGCAGTTTTACTCAACTTAAAAGCAAGTATATACAGTATATCCTCTGGATAATGGTCTTGTTCTCATTTGTTTTCTTCATACAAATGTACAGAGTCAAGAATCCATCACTGAATAATACAACACAACAAGTTTAGGCAACTTCATTCAACCACATAAACCATCACCAATTAAATGAAGATATTAATTCATAAATTAGGAATAGCATAGTAGCAGTATAATTCTTAAACTAATTGTACAGTGAAATCTTGGTGCATAATGTATACAGTACACTGGTACAATATATACTACCTTATAAGTCCAACTGCAAATTGCAATTATCACATCATACTTTCTGGGTCTATGTAGTTTGTTTGAAGTAATTGGTAGAACAAACAATGTAGACCTTGATCTGCTGGTGCAGATCAGTTTATGATGCTTGCCATTGGACTTTACTTATACATGAGTATTTACAATAGCTCTAACATTAGGATAAGCCTAGACCTATATTACAATAAGAATTTTGGAAAGAAAAATGTGGCTTTAATAGCAAAGCAATTGAATTTTTTTTAAATAACAGCTTTTGATAATAACTTGTATCTTATTTCCCATTCAAAATCTCTCTCTCTCTCTCTGCACAAAAAAATGTATAGTAAAGATTTTTTTTGCAATGATAAACACTACCATAAAAAAGGAAAATTAACTCTATTTTCATGTGTGCCTTAAAAGATGCTATATTGCCTATATGATCATTTACTGTACCATGGTTAAAGAAATTTATTAAATTTTGGTGGATAAGGCAGTTTGGGAATGGGAAAATGCCCCCTGGGCTTGCTCAAGGCACAACATTAATTAATCAAGATGAGTTAAGGTTAAAGATATACTTAGAAAAGAGTTTATTCTAGCAGGTATGTGAAACCTACCCCAAAAAATAGTTTTTTTACTACAGAAAAATTACTATAAATGATCAAATATATAAACGTAAATTTTATCAAGACACTATGAACATGTTTTTTTTCCATATGAAATCAAAACATATTAAAAAATTAAACAATACAAATCTTGGAATTACTTTGAAAAAAAACTGCAATTTAACATAAATGGAATGGACTAAACAATATCACAGGTTTGGACATTTATAAATTTCATAGGTAAAGAGCTTACATGCAGTACATGGAGACATTCTGTGCATCAAAAAAAATGAGCAAGATAATGAAACATTAACTCTTACAAATGAGATTAAAAAAGAAAACTTGGTAAATGCTGATTTTTAAACAAAGCAGTATGTTTTCCTTGAACAGCTACATCAAATTCCTTTCCAATTCGTGGACAAAAAGCACTTTATTTGAAGTGCATCACAACTCAGTGGATTGCGATCAGATAGGAAGAAATCAGGATGAGCCCTTGAATATTTTCCTTCAAAATGAATTGAACTTGAGTGCCCTAGTTTTTTTTCTGGATCAAAAGGCGTACATGGAGTTTGTAGGCTCCATTAATTATATAAGATCTTTATCAAGCATGTCTGTCCTCTCAGTTCCAAACTTAAAATGGAAAATATACACTGCCATATATTATGGGTTAAAGGATTTATTTAAAAATCAGTTTAAATATAAAACTTGACCTGTCAAATACATTTAACCTTTAAACCTAACAGTTCGAGGTCTATCTGATCACTCATGTAACAATTTGGGCTCAATACTAAAGTGCAAGTTTTATCAAAGGGTACAAACTTCACATTTCTACTTGCTTTAAAATAGTTTAAACCTTAAGTGGCCATCTATATAAAGGAAATTGTAATGCCTTGCATCAACTATCCAAAATTCTCTGTCACTGTCAATGTTCCATGTCTGTCTGTCTGTCTTATGTTTTCTCGCAAGCTAGATACACAAGACCAGCATTTAAACACTTAATTACAAAATCTCTGGAAAACCATTAACAGGAAGCAGGATTAATATGAGAACATATACAGTACCATTAGGATATACAATTTTTTAGCCAACTGATTCCATTTCCTTTGAAAATCTTTTAACATTCAATGCCATTAGAACCACCTGCCTCTTCACAGGTTAATGTGATAAGACATACCCCCTGGTAAAGGAAGAACTTCCGTTGTTATAGATATTGCACTTTAGTAGTTATAATCAGGGATGGTCTAATACCAATTCATGAAGTCCAAGCATGAGTGCATTTGCACATTGTAACTGTGTCCAATATTTTTGCACTGCAACCAGCAGTTCTATGCTTGATAGTAAAATTGCATGAAAAAAGCACTCAAAGTGGACACAAGAATTTTGGCTAGCTTATCTGTATGCAAAACAATATGATCTTTTTGTATTTTCTGGCTATCACTGAAATCTTTCACACAAACTTGGGACTGTTTCTTGACCAAAAAAAAACTTTTAAGCATAAGCAGAAATGATTTACGCAAATTAAATTTAACAGGTATATTTGTTGTCATATGCAGATGACTAAATAAAATGTCAGGCCATGACAGCAATTTGTCTTGTCCTTCATTTTAAAACTTTTCTGATTTAAACTTGGGTCTATTCCACAATACATGAAATATTTTCAGTTGTAGAACTAACCCTATTTGCTTTTTGCATTAATCCTTTCAGAAAAATTTAAGAAACAAGAGACCCAAGTGAGTCTGATATCACTCACCTAATATTTGAAATATATCAGCTTGTAAATGCAAATTCAGATAAGTACTTAAACTGTAGAGCAAAAAGAATTGCTGGAAAAACATAGCTACTACATTGAATGTTGATATCTGTATCATTTATCTTTTTTCCTAAAACCATGTTTAGTCCTCACCATTATCTCAACATAAAAGGATACGTTATTTATACAACCAGCCACCAGCATTGTACACTTGATCTCACCCTTCCCCAAACTGTAACGTTTATCACACTTATTTGTAAATTTTATCGTTAAATTTTGATTAAATTTTTTCTTTATTTGCAACAGGGGTGTATGTTATTCTGTTCTATATATCTGCTCAGATCTTTATTTTTTCCAACCATAAGTCATACTTTATACTGACATTTATTCGTTCGGGCAAATTACACTGTCGTCGATCACCTCTAGATAACGATAGCCAAAACCAAGTAACCCACCACAACAAAGTTGAGGAGGGGTTCACGACAGGGTCTCTGAGGTACTTTCTAATTTTTTTCAAACGGCAACCATATTTGATGATGGATCTGCATCTTAACAAATTTTAAAGACCTTAATTCAAGGATTCAAATTCTGATAAGCTGTTATTAAAAACAAGTTGTTTAAAAAAAAATTCTGATTTTAATAATCTTGGCCTTATCTGAAGGCAAATAAGCAACTAAGAAAAAAAAACTTCATGCCAGGACGCTTTCTTTCAAACTAGACAAATTCTGTTTAGTAGGTTTTGAGAAGTTGTGAATAGCAACCCTGAATGGACAATGGTCACTAGACTGCTCCAAAACTTCTTTATCCTAATAATGACCAGCAGAACAAAATTTTGTTTACAACTAGTCTGTATAGCAATTTAAAATAAAACATTAATGATAGAGCTCTGTATCTGTTGAGATTTTGCATTAAGAACACCTTAGTAATTAAATAGTAACTTAGTATCAAAATGTTAAAAATTAAGCAGTAATTTAGAATCAATATGTTAATAATTAAATAGTAACTTTATCAATATGTTAATAATTAAATAGGAACTTACTGATAGTATCAACAAGGTCTACCAGTATAAATTTGCTACAATACTGTAATGGAATTTCATTTAAATGTCTATTATTCTTGTTATTAAATACACAAGTAAAAAGCAAATAATGCAATAATAGGCAAGACCCCCAGAATGTGAAAAGAGCCTCAAAAACTTTAACCTTTTCTTTGAAAGATGGGAAAAAATTGTAGATATTCATAGATAGATGATCATATGGAATTATCATGGTAGAGTCGCCACACCACAGAGGGGATAAAAAATTATTTCTAGCTGGATTCGTATTAAAATGTTGGGAAATAGATATTCTGCAGAATGTAATGTCTGAATGGCATTACTTTGATAAGTACAGTTGTAAATATCTGAAATCCAGCATGTGGTTCATAGATATAGTTGCTTGTACACATAGGCTACAAGTTACTAACCCAATTTTGTATTTATTAACTCACACATGTATAGGCCACTATAAAAATGTCTGTGGTATTGGTTTACCATATGAAAAACAAGACTCCCTTGAATGGACTGAAGCTCTACCTGGCCAATATATTTAAAGGAATTCAAGATATCACAATTTCTTATTTTTAATTACTGAGTGTTGAAACCATCTCTGATATACTTCAGCGATAACAAGAGTTTCAAATTAACAGCTGTGGTGGACATACTAGATGTGAGACTGGCACCATTTTCATTCAGAACAAAGAAGATATTAGATGCCTTTTGGTAAAAAAGTCATACTGAAAGTCTGTACTTGCTGCCTTATCTAAAAAAATGTCTTTAACATTGATTTTGTTGGATGTAATTTCCTGTGCCAATCATATAATAATCTTGCAAAAATTGAGAAGCAGTAAAATTAACTGAAAAATCAGATTTAAAGGTATGCATAATCAAATTCTCAAACTGACACACACAGCTGAAACAAGCTTACATGACTTGTACAACTTTTAACATCTAACAATATTACAACGCACATCAGAATTGTGATCATTTTTTCCACTGCTGCATATACTAGCTAAAGTTGGTTCTTTATTACTCACAGTGATGCAATATATTGGAAATGAGATGATGTATTGATACAACCTATAAAATACAACACATCATGATACATAAGAAAAAATAGAAATTATGGGAAAAAGGAATTTTTCTCTCTTTTCCTACAAGCTAAGAATAAAATGCAAATATAATCAGAGAATGATAAATACAGTAAAACCTGTTATGAGAGACTGCCCTTTTTGCCAACAAAAAGCTGTTTCTCAAGACAGGTGGTCTCTCATAGCATGTTTGTACATAAAAACCAGTTTTCAAGGTCCATTTTCACAACAATTTCAAGAATAATAACCACAATCAGAGTACATATATTTTATTATTCATTAATAGTTGTTGCTAAAATGTTGTATGCATTCATCTAAAAGCAAGATTATATAGCAATAAAGATATATCATTAAACATTTACATTTGAAGATCACGTTTTAGCATATGAAATCATTTTGGAATTACCCCTTTTCTTTTATAACAACCTAAATTTGTTTTACCAACGTTTAAACC
>QKMX01359453.1:15105-33398 GCA_003401595.1 Venustaconcha ellipsiformis | reverse complement strand
TCTGCAGTTTGGCACTTTATAGTGATGTCTAGCACTGGGGTGGCATGCCGCATACATGTAGCATGTTTAAAATGGAGATAGACAGGTATTTTTCAGAACACCCTGTGTTCTGTGATATGAATCAAACCTGACTTTGAGTTGGTCTCCTTACTGTGTATGTATCTTCTTTCTTCTACTCGATAGTTCACTGCTGCCAGTCCATGAAGGGGTTTCCATTTGTTACTCTTCTGCCTCTTTAGCTTCAGTGGTGAGTGTGGTTTCATCTTTCTCTGGCAAATGCTCTTCATGACAGCCATGATTTGCTGTTGACCAGTACAACAAATCTCAACATATTAAAGGAAAGACATAAACTCTAAATAGCACCAAACGTGTTAAACTTTCTGCAAGCATGTTTCGATATGGAAACAGACTTGACCAATTCCATTCCCATGTCTGCTTGCTTAGTGTAAAGGGAATTTGGGAATACCATCGCTGCTACCAGTATCCTGAGCACCATAGATCAAAATAAAAAATTGTCAGAATCCTCACCAACAATTATGTCATTGTGCCCTGCACTGTTAGGCTGGCATTCACAGTTGCTTAGAGTGGTGACATTTTATGGACACATTGACTTTATTGTTGTAGTCTGCCCTATTATATGTCTGAACAAGGCTGTAGGACCATGACCAAGTAAAAATGAGTATTTCTGATCAACCCTGAAGGCAATGATCTAGATGACCTGCTCTGTACACTTGATTACAAGTATAAAACCACCATCCTTTTTCTGTTGGTTTCTTGGTGTTTGGCGTAAGGAAATGGCCTTTATTAAGCTCACCTGTTTTGGCAGCCATTAAGACAAAAGTATAATGCCAGTGACTGACAATTGTGAGCAGATCTTAAGGATAGCTCTCTTTGACTGCTAAGACAAATACTCTTATGGGGTCATATCACTGAAGCTGAATGTCCCACGAGTTTCTTGAAAAGGAGAGTTTTGTCAAGTTACTAATGTGCACAGACCTGTCAGTTTCATACAGATTTATTTATGCCTCCACTCTTGACATGGGGTAATGTGGTGGCTGCAGTCTAGAGATCACCAGACTTTTTAACCAATAACCTAGAGATAGGCACTCAACCAACCATATCCAGAACTTTACAAGAAACATGGTAGTTGCTGTAAGTGACATGGATTTTGACAAAGTTCTTGATAAACTAGCACCATGAGGATGAGAAATGGACAAGCCAGAAGTTATGACAAGTGAAACAACAACCATTAAATACCACAATACCTACACCTGGCAAATCCACACTAGCACAGCAACACAGTCTCCTGCCCCAGTTTGTGGCTTCTGGAGTAGTTAATGAATGAATGAATTACAAGCACAACTGATTTTATATATATTTGCACAGCTGACAAAGGATGTGTCAGCAGAACTGATGATGTTGCCTTAGCAGAACAATCTCTGGAAACGACACAAGTTATGAATGTTAAACACCCAGTTAGAATTGCTGATAGTAAAGACTGGCTGAAACAATGCAGGGCTGGAAAAATAAGCCAATATTGCTGTCACACATGCCACTCAAGTAGCAAATGAGTGCAACAGCAGCTCAGGAAAATCAGCAGATAATACCATCTTATATCTCTGTGGCAGCCTAGCTTTGGTAGCTGGCCTTCTTTATGCTTCATCCCATGCACCAGCATGGAAAACATTTGTTAGAATGACAGTGAAGGGCAATGTCTGAATGACAGTGAAGGCAATGTCTGAATGACAAGCACCACATCTGTTAGACATGTGTCTGACCTTCCTTATGAAGTAGTAGTGTGTTATGCACTTGTTAGTAAAACAACATAACATAAGTTTGTTATTAGCAGACTGCAGATGTAAAATGCCTACATCACTATATCCTGAAGACTGCAGAAATCTTTGCAATGGATTAGTACTAAGTAGCCTGGAAGCAAGATATTCAATGATTGCCCAATTTAAACCATCTGACCTTGGATGCCTAGACTTCAAAGACACAGCAAAGGCCTTAATCATCACTGTGCTGGTTGGTGGTCAGCTGTTAATGGCTTTACATTTGTTAGCTCAAACTACCTTTTTCTACATTAGACCCAAAAGCCGACACCAACTGTAAAAACTATGAAAAACTACTTTAAAGATTTTATTAAAAACAGCTAACCAGTTTTGATTAAACTTCATGTTTCTCTGATCATGCTTTATCAAAATTTTTGTCAATGGAGGCTCCTTTATAAACCATATGGATAATCTTTTTTCAACTTTATCTTGCCACAACCTAGCCAGTTTGTTTCTAGCATGTTAGAAATTTTTTTTAGCACATGATCTATTCAAATTATGTTTTAGGTGCTTCTAGCAAAGGTATCTTCTATAGCAACCATCTGGAAAAGCTATTTTCAGTTTCTTAAGATGTATGTATATATTAGCATTTAATGGCACCTGAGCACAATATTGCCTATATGGTGTTATTTAAAAGCTGAGTTCAAGTAACATATAAACATAGAATTGCTCAGAAATACCAGGAAGATAAACCATTCCAAAACATGAATTATGAGATTAAATTTAAAAGCTAAAGAAACTTTTAGAATGACTAAACAAAATTTGATTAAACCTGGTAGTTTTTTTTTAGGACATGCTCTGTCAATGATGTCTGATGTAGCTGTGTGGTTTCCATAGCAACCATGGAAAATAAAATTTCAGCTTCTCCTCAGAATGACCTTGCTACTTAAAAATAAATTTGGTATGAATATTTTTTAGAACATGCTTTACCGAAGTTGTCTTTAGATGGCTCCCATAGCAATGGTGTGGCTTTCATAGCAACCATGTGGAAAACCTCATCTCCCATAAAGTATGGCTAGTTGTTACTAATATATATTAAAAATCGCAAGTTATTACTAATATATAAAAAAAATATAGAACTTTCAGTCCAAAACTGCCATACCACATCAGATCATATTTGCAAGAATCTTAGCATGAACACCTTTTCATATTCATGTAACTGATGCACCATTTACTCCAGCTCAGTTACTCAGAGCATCAACACAGTTAACCAACAATACCACAAAATTTCTACCAAACAGATGGAAATTATCTTGACATGGGCATAACCTTCAGTTCAATGTACGGGTTTTATTACATTGAACTGACGATGTGTTCATGTAAACAACACAGTAAATGTGATGGGGTCATAATAAAGAGGAAATAAAAAAAAAACTTTAAAACCAGTCTAGATAGTTTGCTGGTAAATGTGACGGGAGCCATATTAAAAAAAAAGAAATCTAGACAATCTGCTGGACATGTGTACAGTTATAAATCAATTCTTTTCAATAAATCTTTTTACTATTTTTACAGTAAAGCTTCATGAATCAAGACTCTCCAGATATCTCTGTATCTCAAGTACATTTTCAGGCAAGAGATTTTATCTATCAGCCTTTGAAGAGATCAAGTTTATATTCTTTATCTATCTGTACAATTATGGTGGGAACAATAGTGTCTGTGTTACTGGAGTTTCACAAAAATGTGAGAGGCTCATACAGATTTGGATAAATATTTTTGCTGAAATAATAAGACAATAAGAAAATCAGACTTTATTAATAAAGTAAGTAAAACATGGATAAAACATTCACTATCAAAAAACAGGAAATGTATAGCTAATATGCTTGCAAAAACTTGGAATTCATGTGTTAATGCAAAATACCTCTGGATGTACTGATAGCCTGGGATTGAAAAATCCACTTGCCCAGTCAGGCAAGTGCTAAAAAAAAATGTTACTTGTATAGAATAAACTCTTGCTCAACCATTTATATCCACAAATACACAAGATGACAATACCAATGACATTAATTTGATCACGTGAAAAGTTGTTTTCAAGAACTATTTATGTGACTCTTTTAAACACCAGTTGTAAGTAATAACAAACTGAGACCAGTCTGTTCTCCCTCTAGTAAAGCATTTTATCAGTATTTATGAGTATTCCTGTTGTATAATCCTGAGCAAAACAAATTGGAAAGTAGTGGAATGGTGAGCAATTTGCTCATGCAAGACTCCCACATTCCACCCCTACCCAACGATGGAGATGAATCTGTAGTAACAACATTTCAACAACTCTTCTAAAAATAGTACATTGATCTATAATTTGCACATATTCTGATGATGACCCTATTATGTATAGTGCTTCACAGCAATCCACTAAAAATTGCAACAGCAGTTGCATTCACAAAAATCTGCCAAACAATACATCCATCTGCAAGTGAAAAAGGGCAATAACTCTTACAAAGATTTGTCAGTATGTGCATTAGGTAAGGACCATCATGTGTACAAAGTTTCAAAGCAACACATAAAAACTGCAAGACAAAATGCTGGACTGGTTTTGCTAATGTGAATTTATCCCATACTGCATTAAGCAACAAGAGAAAAGGGCAATAATGCTAATGAATATTTCAGGAGCAATGCGATTTGTTGATGTGCACTTCTTCAGGTCATAATCATAACAATTACGAAGCTTTATGGCAATCCATCAGACTATGTGCATCTTAATGGATAACATGACAATTACCACATTTCATAGCAATTCATCAAAAATTGTGCCAAATACACAAATGAGATTGTGTCATACAATGTCATAAAGCAAAAAATGTCAATAATTCTATCTGAAATTGTGGAGCAAAGTGATGTTATATGCAGAATAGCATTTCATCAAAAAGAAACAAGAAACACTGGTCAGCCTTGGAGCTCTCCTGGTCTGATGATTGGAACATTCAATCATCTACAACAAGCTAATACTTGCCATTTTAAGAAGAGTGAGTGAATTTTCAACCCCAGTTAGCACAAAATGTAGAAAATTTTTAGTAAAAAACTTTTGCATTTGTAACTATAATATTTTCAATTAGTAAAACACTATTTACATGTGTAAATTACAAGCAGCCAATTGCTAGGTGTTTTCCATTCAGAGAGTGTACAGGTTGACCATGATGCAGACTTTTATCTAGTAACAGAAGTGTAAGGACACCTAGAGCGATGTTTGAAACTTGAACTAGTATTTATATAATCATAATGTATATTCTTAACAAAAATTAAAAAGTCGCCATATCTTTGTTTCATAAGGACTTTTAAAAATCTTCATACCTATTTGCCATACAAACTTTCTGAAGTCCTCATACATTTGTGCCATAAGGACTTTTTATAAAGTCCTTATGCTTCTTTGCCATACGGACTATTTAAAAACTGACCTATACATTATGAGATTCTCTATTAAGCAGTGTTTTTAAATACCCAGTTTGAAAGATTCTGTGGTTCCTAAAATCAATAATATGATCTTGATAATATCCATGTTCAAAACAATTACTGACATCACTGGGTACATGCCTATAAAATCAACTAACACAATATGCCCACATAAGAGTTCTGCTTTTTAAATTTCAAAGGATTTTATTATAATGACATTTTAATATCAAAATCTTTTTACATCTTGAATTTTCTAGTAACAAAAAAGACCACCTATTGATTTTGATGAACATTTTTATGCATAAATCAAATAAATATATTATTCCAGCTTTTTAAATATGAGCCAGTTACTATAGAAATCTAGAATAATTTGGGAATTGTAACATACTGTGGATTGTCTGTTAAAAGGTACTTGTGTTTTTAAGGTAACTCCCAATATTGTTTGGGAATGGACTGTTGAAAAGGAAGTATTTGGAGCACAAGTTGTCAAGGGAAGGGTATATTAATTTAAAATTTTCACTGGATAAGAGTAAAAAAAATTTTGAACCAACAAAAAACTACGAAACACTAACAAGCAAAACTGCACAAGTTACTAATATGCAAAAATGTGAAAAGTCTCTTGGCAGTGATCAACGTTTGCTAAATATTACTCTTCATATAGTAAACTCCATAACACCTGTATCTTTTTGTGATACAACTTGATATGTGATGGAAATGTTATAAAACATTCTCAGATTACATGTAATTTTTACAAAAAACATGAGGAGCACTTGATCAATTTCTAATTTTTTCCTGCAGTCTCTCTTTTAATCCACAAGAAGTTCCAATATGACCAATGTTCATCTTATTAAGACAAAGCAAAATAAAGGAGTTTCCACAGTTACCTGTTTATAAGTCAAACTGCAAACTGTGCAGACCCAAATCTGCCATCAGATTATGTGCTGGCAGATCTGGGTCATACAGTTTATTAAGCGTAATCAGAAGAATAAATAACACAGACCCTGATGTTACGGCAAATTATGTGATGGCATATCAGGGTCTTTGTTGTTTGCAGTTGGACTTGACTTATAAGCGAGTACATCTGTTAAATATTCTATAAATTCAATCCTGATTTGTAATGAAGGCTACCAACTTGTATCAAGAAATAATGGCTTGATCTAACAATGCAGAAACCCATGCATGGCAAGTTACTCACTGTATATAAATATATTTGGTATATTTTTTCATATGATGGTTCCAATTGGTAGAAAAATGTCAATCTATCAAAGGAAAATTGAGATACCCACCTAGGAAAATAGTGTTTGTTACAAAAAGAGAAAACTCATATTAAATGAAATAAAAATTGGAGATCTAACAATTGAATTTAATAAGCAATCTATAAGGAAAATTTTAATTTGCTTAACCCTTTACCTCATAGTCTGTTGTTGTGTAGGCAGTTGATGTACAAAAGTCACCTAGTGCAGTGTGCTATAAGTAGAACATCTATTACCTGTATGATTCATATGCATAGGCTTGCCTGTTAAATTTATAGCAGTGAAGTATATATTAAGTTCAACATCAATTTTAACCATTTTACCTTTTATGCACACATCTATTATCCATAGAAAGGTGTAAGAGTAAAATCTGATCTTTACAGTTGTATAATTATTTTTCAACGAGGAATTTTTTATATGCTTTAAAATCTTGATGACACCAATTTAACCGTGTGACCAACAACCGCTGTCTATGTCTGTGTCACTAATTAATCCAAATTTGATAAATTATCAAAAATCTGTGTTGCCTATACCAACATCAGAGCCTGTCTCTGACTTCCCAAAGCTTTCATAGTCGTAATTCAAATCATCCAAACTCAAGAAAGTAATCCACAGCCTCCATTTTGGAGAGTTAACTTAAATAGCAGATTATAATTAGATCTTAAATAGTAACCATGTGATGTGATGTAATGGTCATTTACTTCAGTGATGTAGTATTATTTAATAGGGGGATTTTCCCCAAAGAAGGTGCCACTTAAGTGAGCTCAATATGGCTGATGATAACAGGAGGTGTTCAAACATGCTTCCATGGTGATTGTGCAGAGGCATCCAAACACACTCCCATGCAAACTGGTAACAAGCATCCACTGGCCTTTCTAAAAGAATTGGGTAGAAACAGTCAAATGGGGTAAAGGGTTAAATATCTACAAGTTATGTCAAAGCAAGTTAGCAGTAAACATGAATACACCAGTGGGGTTGACAAAGCATGTAAAACTGTCAGCTGGTTTGTATTGTCCAAGGTTGCCACCATCAAAGGTCTCTGTGAACCTGTAACCCATTGGGTCAGTCAGTCCAATTTTATTTAGAGATAAAGTAACTTGGGCTGGAGATCCACCACTGTCCAGGTTGACAAGAACAACTGCCACACTCCCTTTTGGAAGAATAGGTCTGGTCCAAACCTGGATGTTTCCTTCCTATGGGAAGATAAACAAGAATATAATGACAAAATGACACCTAAATAGAAATTACATGACAACAATCAAGGAGGCAAAACTTCTACTCTCAATCAAACACACAATATAAATTAAATATACATAATATCTCCATTCATAAAGAAAAAGAATTTATACAATGAAACTTTCTTTTACATATTAATATACATATGATACTATAGTGATTAAAATTACATAGGAAGATGTCTTATGAATGGCACAATATACACTTGATATAAAGCAATATAATATTTCTATACACATCAGAGTGCGCAATCAATAAGGTTATCTTTTCTCTTGTTGTGCCTAATGTCATTGTGTTGTATAAACTCAACAATCTCGGACTTTGTTTTTCATTTTGCTAATAAATAAAGGGGTTGTGGTCAAAGAATACAATAATCCCAGAAAGAGCCATGCTAAGATATGTTTTAATGTGTTGCAAAGTTAATATCAAAGCCAAACATTTTTTCTTGATTGTGGAATAATTTCTCTGACATTGGTTTAGTGTTTTTAGAAAAATAACACACCATATAGAATCATTGTTGAGGCAGAGGAGAAAAGAATACATTGGATGATAGCAAAGGTGACTGTATGGACATATTCATTCTTGATATACATTTATAACCAGCTGCTTATCTCCTACAATACCAACATAAATATAATTCTGAACATAACATTGCTTTTATTTTAAATTCAACATTATATAGACAATGTAAGGTGTGCTGTTTGCCGATGCACTAGGAAAGAGTTCAGAATCTTGTCCTATGCTCAAGAAAACCTATGTTCATGTAAAAATGGTGTAGTACTGTTATTCTTATATGATCAATTTCTAGATGCTTTCATTATCTACCAAATACCTACCAAAAGTAGTTCTGAATCACATAAAACAAAAACTGAACTCGAGCAGAAAGGAAACTTATTTTTTTCAACACATACCATAAAAAGTGCATAATGTCAAACCAGTCAGAACTGGCCTGACCTTGCAAGAATTACTCTACACATCTCATGAATTGTCATCATCAGTTACAGATCTAAAAGCAGACACTGAACAACAACTTATTGAACAAATGACAACTAAAGACAAGAAACTAACTCCTTTTAAAAAATGACCAAAGCTGAATAAAAAAAACTTGAAAAGCAAATACAGGTATATTAAATAATACAAAGCAAGTTTAAGAAAGTAGATGAACTCTTCAGACGTGCAAAAATAATTCTGACCACTCCTTCTCCTGACTGATTCTAAGAAGAGCTGGAAAACAGTTATATGTTTAAATGAGCTATCAGGATCAAATGCTAAGTGGAGATCCTGCCTTGGTGGAGCACCTGCAGAATTGGTAAGTTTGGTAAGATGTATGGGTACAGGCGATGCTTATTCATAATGAAAGTGCCAACTGCCCAGGCCCTCTAATCTAGTACTGGGCAGACATAAATGGGGAGCTTGCTTGTTTCATTTCGTAGGGAACAAGTTCATTAAGGGTTACCCCCCAGTTGGAAAACTGACCTGTGAAGACCATTCCATGAGGTCAACACTCTGCTGTCTGGGCAGGCAGTATGGCAAGATATTTCTTTTGCCCTGAACATGGTGGACTCGGACAGTGATTTCCTACAAGAATGTCCATTGGTGGAGGTTTAAGACTTCCACACAAAGAGAAGAAGCATGTGTACCTCATAGACACTGGAGGCATTATGCTAGTGACATGTTGTCTGAGGTGACCATAACACAATGACACCATGCCAGGCTAGGAATACTGCCCATGTTTCCAGGTTGTCTCTATTAAAGGTCACATATTCCTGAGACAAAGGTCTCTAAAGAACCACCCCCTCTTGCTCCAGCACCCCATCCCAAATCTGACATATTATTGTATACAAAGGAGTTGGGTATGTGGGTGTCAATTAGTAATTGGTTCCTATTTACCCATCAATGTAGGAGGTGGAAGTCAGATCCCAGTGAGATGTGAGCTGATATTTGGTCTTGAGCAATTTAGAGTTTGCTAGAATCCAGAACTGGAGTGGGTGCAAGTAAAGTCTCCCTAGGGCAGGGGTCTCAAACAAAACAGCCCACAGGCCAATTGTGACCCACCAAGCGGTATCCTGCAGCCTGCAAAATGATTGGCATCACAAGGAGTTATAAGAGATAACAAATGTGGCACAGCCCTTGGGCTATCAAAAATGCCCTCATACGGCCCTCAGGGTGGTTTGAGTTTGAGAAACCTGCCAAAGGGGAACTAAACCTACAGTAGAGATTTGCTAGGAGAAAGGGATAAAGTCAGAAGACCAATTACAAGGGATAGGATTATTACAATCCAGTCCAGATGAACATGAACCCTCCTAATTCTGGAGAGGAAATTAATCCACACATATATGAAGTTTTGAGAAGGGATGAAATTTGACATCTCTAGGTAGAGAATAAGACCAAGACAAGTCACTATCAACCAACAGAAGGCCAGGTCCTTCAAAAGAGAATCTCTGAGGACATTGTGCATCAACCAATTGTCAAAATAGTGGAGGATGGGATGCCATATGACCTCAAGTGGACTGCTACCCCCCCCCTCCAGGTCAAGACTCATAGGATGAAGACAAGGCTTTGTGGATTTGTTCTGTGGAATTTAATGTTATTTATCTGCACATGACAGGCTATGCATGGTGGCTGATATATCTAGTGGAGAAAGAACCTGGAAAGATCCTGGGAAGAACCACTGACGCATGGGAAACTACTGACAAGCTTTCTCAGATACCCATGTTTGTAGAGCTGAGAAGTGAGATGTTTGTGTGATGCTGAACCTTATGACATTCCAGACTGAGGTTGTAGTCTCCAGCTTAAAGAAATCTACTCCAAAGAATCTCTTTAAGGTTTATAGGTCCATTATGAGAAGAAACTTTCATATTTGTTTTTAAAATCAGAAGGCTACAGGAGGAGACACCCAGAGTTTGCTTGTTTTCCATCCTCATGACTGCATCCTTCCACAGAAAAGTGAATACTTCCTCCCTTAATTGAACTTGCTTAGACAGGTGAAAGAAGATGGGAGTTGTGAGAGGGGAGAATGCTCTCCCAAACAAAGCTGGTATCCATACTTTTAATTGACATGGACCCACACATCATTCATGATGTCCTATCAAACTCCTGAAAAATCGATAGATAAGCAAATATCAGGATACTGGGAATAGGAAGACACCACAAATGAGGGTATGACTCCCTAAGACCAACCCTCTCCTTCCTTGGCAAAGGAGTAGGAGTCTGAAAACTTTCTCCCTTGGCCTCTCTGGCCACCTCATTTTGTTATCAATGGGCTAAGGGAGGTTTCAATTGAGGCTGCTTGTAAGACTGTTGAGGCTGCAACTGCTTGTAGAGCTTGGGAGAAGGTCCTATACAGCAATCAGGGTTGGATTGGCTTGTTACAAGAGGACTGTTGCCAAGGACAAGACCTGTATTGGTGGTCCTTCCAAGCTTCTGATGCTACTAAGGGAATGATGTTGCTTAAGAGTGTCTCAACCTTGTGTAGTGGAGCCCTCAAAAAGGTTCTTGCTATGGTTAGCAAAACCTCATATGTCTCAATGCCTGCATCCCTATGAACATGAAGAAGCTCTGCAGAGTGTGCCATTGACATGGTGAACACAAGGTGCAATGTTTTCAAGTGCTGAAGACTGTCCACTTTCAAAAAACTGAAGGAGACTGCCAAAAACAGATCGGAATGTGAGGAATTGTCATCAAGGTGCTTGTTTTAAGTTCCAAGGCTTCCAAGGCTTTTACCAGGTGGCAAGTCCAATGGGATGAGCATCTGCTCTCGGGTATTTCCATTCCTTGAAAGGAGCCAATGATTAAGCATTCATTGGCACTGACAGCTTTGTCTCCAAATGACAGAGTTCATGGTATGATCCTGTCCAACAGGAAAAGCTGACCTTAATGCACTGAACAGATCCAGATCCCTCCTGTGAATGGAGGGATGTCCAGAGATGAGGAGGAGGAACAGGGACCTTTCTTGTTTCCTGTATGTGTTGCAGCTGTCCAAGACAACAAACTGGACATCCATCCATAACTCCAGTGTATGACAGGCAGGTGGGGTACATATCCCACAGGCCTTCCTTTGCCTGCAAAATATTTTTCACTGAAAGAGAAGAAAAATCACACAAAGCACAACCATACTTACCCTAGCACCAGAACTTTGGAAGAGATTACAATTCAATAAAGCACTGCATTTAAAGAAGGTGCAAAAATGCATAAAATGAACTCAGAAAACACAAAAGGCAAGGACTGTGAGGAGGCACACACTCAATCAACACAAAAATGTATCTGATTGGCTTACAATCCTTTGAAAGACTTCTGACTATGGAGTCCATTTTTTATCATGTTCTTTCATTTCTATCGCTCCAAAACTAACTGGTGATGAATGAGCAACTAATTCAAGGAGAGAACAATCAGCATGGACTGGGGACTAAGAGTCCTGCAAAAGGAAAGTGATGCAATAATAGCAGGTAATGTATTATGTTATTCAGAAGTCTATCAAGTTTGGGATGGAGGTACTGAAAGGTAATATGCTGCTGATCCTGCACCAGTCACTAATCTGAACAGACCATTTACTAAGGACTTGTCCTACAAGAGACAGGCTATGAGTATTTGCTGACACAGCAAGTCAGCCAGGACACTGAGCCTAATGGAAATGGGTCTGATGTACATGGCCATCTTTATCTGGGAGCACCAATGAAGATACGTCTACACCAGAATGCATAGGTCAGGTAATTTTGCCTCACATGATAAAGCCTACATTCCTGTATAGCTGATCCTTCCAAGATTCAAAAGAATTAATTATTTATCTTAATTTTCTGAGGTAACTTCTATGGACCCCACTAACCACTTACAGTGGTGAAGCATAGCAACAGGTGGGCTCCCCAGATATATGAGCTGGTGTCTGTACAAACCATAGCTTTATCTCATGGCTTTTGTTTGTTGCACCACTAACACAGGAGTTTAATCTGTGAACGATCTCTAAATTTCAATTTTCTCCAAACCTGACAGCATGTCCATCAGGAAAGGAGAAAATGAAAGGGATAGGGCTGGATAAATGAATAGATGCTGCTCCCAACAACTTGGAACACCCATTTTTTCTAAAAATATTTTCAAACCAATAATGTTGTAAATGAAGGAGTCTGGTGTCAACCAGTAGGGTATCAACTAGCCGTAAAGGGTGGCAAGTCAATGATGGTTGTTGGGAGTAGAGAAACTTGATTTCTTATTCGCCCTTACTAAATTGCCTTCTGAACTGAAGGATCTGTTGCCACCTAACATTTAAATGAAGTCAAAGCAGTATTCAGCCTCATCTCTCCATAGTGCATACATGTGATTCTACTGGTAGTAGACTGAAAATTATGTTGAATGGCCTTCTACCACATATATCATTTAATAGCTGAAATCAACACTTTTGACAATCAAAATATATTTTCTTCAAAATTTAATTCCCTTACCACTATTTTGATGCATGCTATCAAAACATTGGATAAACCAGTCAGAACCAGTCTACTGGGACCAGAAATGATAAACAGGTAAAAAAAACCCAGTATGATGATGCATGGCAGAGCAAAAGGAGCAGTTACAATTTTGAAGAACAGCTGACATGTACACAGAAATCTATTGATTGATTACCTTATTATTGGAATTAAAGGACCTTAAGACCAAATGCAGAATGCTTTTTGAGGTTTTATAAGTAAAAATGGGATAAAAGGTGATCATAATTTCTAAACCTTTGATGAAAATTGGCTGAAAATTTGGCAAACAGGAGATAACATGAAAAGACAAACCATAAAAATGATTTTGGCAAACACACTAGAGCAAGTATTTTGATTTTTGTCTTGTTTGATTGTTACTGGGCTGTTCAAGGCATTTTAAGAGAAATATTTAAGGATAGCTCTTACATTTTTTGTTTAATTCATGGCAAATGTAGAAATGTGTGCTTTCTCCGAATGCTAAAGATCCACTGGCTAAGAATATTTCAAGTTCAGCAATCCTTAGATATCAGAATTTAAGTGTGTGCAGGCAAGTAGTAAAGGTCCTTAGTTTGCATGCATCTTCTGTCATGAAAATTACCAGCAATGTTTTGGATCTGAACCAAGAAGAGAATGAAGCCCTTAAGGCTGAAGCTTTAAGTCCAAAAACTCCTCTGTGGAGTTAACATAGTTTGAAGGAGTATTGAAAGCAGTCAGCAACCACAGTTAGAACGTCTTTGCAGGCTGAACATGGGTGTCCTGTCATTACAGCATTCAAATGCTGATACAGAAAGGACATTATCCATTGTTCACAAAATACAAATGATTTAAGGGGGAAATCTGGATCAGAGAATTAAAGACAATCTGTTAAGTGCAGAGCTTCATAATTGCTATGCTTGACATCAGTGGTCATCAGACAGTGATCTTGTGAAGGAAACTAAAAATGCTATTAGTTTTTTTTAAAAACTTCTTTGCAGAGAACTATTAAAGATAAACAATTCTTCCTTTTTCATTGGCTGATGATATACTGACTAAATAATTATTACTGTGACATTGCTATCAGAATCTAATTTATGTTCAAAACTCTCCGATTTGTTATACTATGAAGAGAATACATACTAAGGCAAAAATGCATTTTGTTTTATTTTCATCCCCTTGAAATGTAAAATAAATACTGATACAAAACATCCACTGGTTTAGAAGCAAATCTAATGATAAATATTTGAAAATCTACCAGTCTGAATTCTGGCTATGTCTTATGTATGATGGTGGTTGACAATGATTTGGCTAGAATACCAGTCCTGATGGCAAGTCAAGATGAATAGGAAGTTTCTGGTGCTACCTGCCTCCACATCTCCTCTATTCTACAACCTAATAATAATAGCGACTCAAAGGGTGTGGCATGAGTGACTGCAAGCAAAACCAGGCATCTTGTTTTACTCAGTCTAAGTTAGATGAGGTTGAAAGGGCATTAGCCATGGAATAGAGAAGGGCATTAACCATGGAATAGTACATCGCCCTGTTGATGACCATGGCAATCCTGAACACAGACTCCTATGCATGACTGCTGCCTGATATGTCTGTCGGTCAAAACAAGGCCAGTTTAACATAGAGGATGTACCACAATGGTATGCGTAAGCTTAGAGATAGCTTGGAATATATTCTTACCCACCTTGAAAAATTGCAAGGTCATCATATTCACTGCTTCAGAAAATCAGTGGTAACTGTGTCTAAATATGTTTTGATATCAGCATAATGAAAACACTGCTTGCCTAGTAGCTAATGTTTAAAAAAGAATGCCTCAGAACTGCTAGGATCATGTATTTTGTGCAACAGCTGGTCTAATGTTTCCTTTACTTGATTGACTGCAACTGTCTAAACCTTCATCTTATAGGCTTGGCTTGCGATTGGCAGTAATGGCAACACTCAATATATTTTCTTGACAGTCACTTTAAAGCTGAACTGAGTCCATTCTATTGTTAGATCTAAGTATAATTTGTCATCAAGGATATCCTAATACTCACAGTTGGGGTTGTCCTCCTCTGGCACTATCTCCATGTCTGTAAAGGACATTCTTGGAGGCATTTACAAAGCACTGTCATGATCTCTAAATGTGCCTTGCTATCTTTCCAATTACAAATGAACAAATGAATTACCAGTTGGATCAGCACCTGGGCAAGTGTCATGGCTTGTCTTACTGATATAGATGGCTGAAAAATATACCAGCTGGCTGATTGGGCAGTCAGACCTGTTGCTGGCTGAAAGATATTCAGCACAGTTTGCCAAAATGGCAAATATCCAGTCACAAAACAAGTACAACTGGAAGGACAGATGCACTGGCTATCCCAAGGCCAGCAACTGCTTCATTTCCTGTACCAGACGACATATCTACAACTCTATCTATGCTTAAGAAGAATATGGGGTGGGCATCTCTGCAGCACTTTGTTCCTCCAATCACAGTCAACACTGTACAGATAATTTTGATTTGGGGGAAAGCTCAAATGTTGCATTCCATCCAAGACTACACTACTCGCACTGATGTTTTTCCATAACACAGTGGACTAGATGCCTTCTGACTAAAAAATGCACCAACACGGCAGGTTGAGGATAATGAACACCTTCTGAAAGGAAGACACATCTCGTGCTAGTCTTCATGAGCTCTACACTTACTGCATTTTTAATTGAATGACAACTACAGGAATTCTGAAAATTACAAATTGAAATCATATATCACAATAACATCACTCCATACTTAATATAAGAGAAAAATATTAATATTCAGCTCAAAATAACAACAACAAAATGCACCAATGACACCATACTGCAGCACAAGGTCAGAATAAACGATGTCCACAACTGTGAAAAATTTACACCAATATTGATCAGATAAAAAGTATGATTGCAACAAATACAAACTGTTATATGGACTTTCTGGAGAAACTGTCTTAAAATCACAAAGATATTCAATGATTTTGGGTTGTCTTGCTGTACAGTGTTTATAGTACCAAGTCAATATTTAAAAAATGATGAATTTCTGGGATGCTACCTAGCACTGAAAAGAATGGATAAGAATTTCTTAAGTTCATATCCACAAGCCAATGAACTGATATCTTCTCCAAGTATAATCTAAACTTTGAAGTTGTCTTTTTTCTTAGGAAATAAGGTGATAACATTTTCTCAAGAGATACATATTCCATAGTAACCCAGAGGGCAGAATGAATTTGGATACTCGCCTTGTATACAACTCTGCCAGCAATTCCCATTGGGTCCTGGTTGACTGCAATCAATCTTTTGTTCTGAAGAAGAGCCTTGGAAGAAGGACGGATGGTCCGCAAGTCAACTGACATGATGAGAGGAGCAGCAAATATTGTCCACATGGCCATCTGGGTTCTCTCCTGGTCTGGACTCAGACCATAGTTTCCAATCACCAACTGAAAAGGTCAGAGAACATACATTGCAACATTTTAAGGGTTGTGCATTCTGTTCTCACAAATACACAGATCTGCCCACTAATGACTGAAATATGGAGCAAAAAAATGTTACTCCTTCCAGCAAAATTGTCACTGCATAATGAAATTAGTGTGGTCCATAGATGATCTCCAATTTTTGTTAAATGTTACAAGTAATTAAAAGTGGAAAGTTAATTTCATTATTAATGCAAATTTATGCACACTGCTAAACAGGTCTAAATAAAACCATCGGAAAGACTTGGCATTGCCATAATATCTTTCCATACAACTGACCCACAAAACAAACCCTCTAACAGGTACAGAATTTATCGGAAATTAGCAGCCATGCTTCTATTTTCTTTACATTTAACTGCAAATCTAAAATTATTTTGGGAAAACATTTCTGACAATCTTCTATTTAAAGTCACTTGGCATAAATAAATAAAGAATCCAGTAATACATCAAACTATATGAAATATATACTTACAACTCACTTTTACACAGATGCAAAAGAATTTCATAAGTGAATTTGAATGTGCTCTCTAAGGTGCACTAGAGTGAGTTTGTCTAAGCTTTTCTGGACATGGTGTGAAGAAAATGACATGGTCCTTAGTACTGCTAAAAACAAAGCCTGACTTGTTACAACAAAAAAAGGCTTTCATGATTAAAATATAAACAATTTAATCACGATAATGGTGAATAATGGTAAGAATAGTGCATAAAGTAAATAATAGTTTACTGTGTTATAAGAATATCAATCACATCATTAAAAATGTTGACTCTTACATTTGGCTATATTTAAAAATTTGAAATTTCATTTTTGTGAAAGATTACACAATGTTCTACACAAATTTCGTTAATCCATTTTTTTGACTAGTGCAACATTTTATGGGTTAACATTTTATGTAAAAGCCTATAAAAACTATTACAATTACAAAATAGGGCTTGTAAAATTATACCTGATGTTCCATTAAAAGAATATGAACAAATGGATCAGCCGATAAACTGTATGCATAGATATATATTCTAATAAGTCAGAAAGTAAAACTTCTGAATATTTACACTATTTTTCCAGTCCAACAAAACAGGATGCTATGTATGTATGTATGTATGTATGTAAAATATATGTATGTATGTATGTATGTATGCATGCATACATCACTAGAGATCTAGTTTTCTTAACTACAAACATACAAAACAAAAAAATACTTCATACAAGATTTCAGTATTTAGATGGTCTTTATAGAATAAAACATTCCAAAGGAAATAAAAAAAAATCGACTCTGCACATCCCTTAATGGAAGGATGATTATCTGGATGAAACAAATCGTTGAACTTTCAGTTTCCACAACTTTCAGCATGCACTTCCTATGTAATGTTGTACATGCACTCTCCTCAAATGCGCATTTATTTCTGGATTTGATTACATTCAACATAAATGGTACCTAGGGAAGGCATCTTGTTAAGGACATGTGATAGTGTACCCTGATTACTTAAATAGTTCATCTGAAAATAGCAGAAAATTTTAAACAGCATCTATGGATGACTACTGTACACTTTAAAAGTGCCTTTCCTCGTTACCATATGTTTTCCTGGAAGAGTACAGTACATGTTTGGATCTTTTACTACCAATTTACCTATGTAGATCTGTTGGATCTTTTGCTACCAATTTACCTATGTAGATCTGTT
>QKMX01359451.1:0-11276 GCA_003401595.1 Venustaconcha ellipsiformis | reverse complement strand
TGTGTGTGTGTGTGTGTGTGCAAATAAATATACTCATGGACATATACATATAGACAATATTCATATCATATATTTATATACATATACACATATGTAAATATATATAGACCTGAACACATAACATATATACTCATAGACATATACTCTTAAAATATACATGTAGACATGTACACATAGACAAACTCATACATATACACAGTGGCTTAAAGTAAGCGTACATATAAATATAAAACTGTGATACTTATGTGATACTCTCTGAAACATGCCAAATGCAACAGCAAAGTTTGTATACATTTGTCAATTTCACGTTGTATAAAAGCAGGCAGTACTACCCTCCACCGCAAAGGATATTACTATATACAAAAAATTCATAGATGTTTACGTGATATTCACATGTTTCTTTTCGGCATCAAACACACAAACTAATTTGGAATTGCAAGGCACTGAATACTACCCAATATATATTTGTAAAACTGGATCCTTAAAATTGATGACATTTATTTGGGCGCGGGTGGGGTAGCATTGCTCACAAAAAGTCATGTTTAAAAAAGTCACCAATAAGAGGTCAGAGTTTTAAATAGCATGGTCGCAATAATTGCATAAATTAAAATTCGCATCATCTTTAGAAAGATATTGTATTACCAAACATTAAAACAACAACGTAAACTTCATAATTGTGAAAATTTGGCTTAAATGGCAAATCAAAATATTTGACCCCTCTATTCCTTTCTCTGTCATAAAATTGATGGCTTCATTTGACCTTATAAAGTTGTTCATTTTTATTATAAGAACGTTTTGATAGTTCTTCTACTACCCATATTACCTGTTATTATCAAGAAAATGGTTTGACGTAAAAAAGAAAAAGAATAATAATAATGTCCCTCAGTAGTAATAACAGTGGTAGTGAATTACGCATGATATTATGTAGCGGTGATACAGACTTTTAGATAACACAACAAATTAAGAACAGGAAAGCCTCACCATTTACCCAACAACATTTTTCGTTGTCCTGTCGAAAAGACGCACTAGATTCATTCATCACGCAGTGAATATTGCTGAAAGATACCGGGTTCTTTGCAATACTTCAGTCAATAACCTAACGTACTAACGACGAAGAAGAAAATTGAAAGTTTAACAAACTAAGAGCCAACTGTTTGCCATCTGAGGTATGTACACTGATCAAGAGGTAAAAAAGGAACTATTACAAAGGGTGAAGGCTTGTTGAGCGAACGGAGGCAACACGTGAGAGCATGAAAAAAAAAACAAAAACTGAAAACTTGACAACCCCACACGGGTTTGGGAGTTGGATATCGAGTCGCCTAAAAGCTAACAACCCCACAACGGTCTAGGGGGAAAAACTGAGCTTGGTGAGTCGCTGGAAAACTGGACAAGTGATATTTTAACTGCTCTAGGGTTTACTTAAAATAATTAAATTATTGGTATGATGATTACTATGATGTGCAAACGTCGGGTGAGATTGAAAGTATGTCTGAAGAGAGAGTTTAGCTGTATTATTAAGAACATATCTATTTCATCGTCGGATGCAAAGTGATTCCATCCATCATGACAACAAACAAGAAACAATACATACCGGTTTGCTAGATGCGTTTGATAGCGGAAAAGGGCCGTAGAAAAGATATAAAAAATAGATTGACCGATCACTACTGTATATACACTAAGTAAGGCCCAGTAGAAATTACACTGAAGGAAAATGGCAGCACAGGTTTAGCTACATTCGGTCTGCGAACTGAAATTGACTATGGTTGACTATGATTTTCTCTAACAAAAGAACCCATTAAATTTCCAGTTTGGCAAGGTTTAAATGCCAGACAAGTACTATTTTTTGGACTGACTAGCGCCAGCAACATGTCAAATATATCCTCAAACGTTTTGCTGTATCTGAAGAGGATATACGCGTGGATAAACTAGGAAGGAGTTGTTGATGAAATAAAAATGTTTTCTTCTATTTTATCTAAATGTATGTATGTTTTACCATAAAGCCTATGAAATGGGGACTTGGGGTCCTGAACGTGAAGGTTAAGGAATTGACGGTAGACCTGTGATTGTTTCTGCGCCGCTATTGTTAAAAACGGAGACAATATTATCCTTTGTGTATTGCTATTGACGCATGGTTCCTCACGCAATACTATCACGCTCTCACAGGTATGTTATATTAACCAATCATCTACCTGGGTTCGTGGTTCTACATCAAGTGATATGCACCGAGACAAATTCAGAAATAGCACTCCAGATGATTTTGTACAGTCCAGTAGTTATGACTCCATGGTCTTAAATTTAGTAACATAAACGAACGAAAACCGACAGAGTTATTTTGTTGTAAAATTTAACAAGTAGTTTTTGTCCTTTTAATATCAAGTGAAAATTTAAAATGAAATTACTGTATTGTGAATTAAATCATAAACAGTCCTGAAGGTTAAAAGTATAAAGTATTGGGAGGAAATTAATTTTTTGTTTGCAAAATCACACAAATCACCGCCAAATAATCCCAGTTACTAACAGAATTCCTAATGAATAAAGTTCTGAATAAATTGTAGTTGTATTCCAAATAATGTTCCAACGTTGAAGGTGTTGATGTGCCTGTAGTGGCTAGTAGTCTTTATTGTGCTAAAGTACCAATGACTTGAATTGTAATGATTTGCCAAGTCTTTTGTTGAACCACATTAAATAATTCAAGGTTTTATTATTTGATTCATTTTAATTCACAGTTGTGCTGATGAATAGTGTTGGCGTGCTAATAATCTTGATGTATCACAATGACATATACAAAATAACAAAATATCTATAAATTAATTCTCCATAATTTCAAAACAGTGGATTGGTTAGAAAATGATCGGTGAACACATCTGAATTCCAGTGAATCATTTAAATCAATAAATTCTCCCCAAAAAATTAGGTGACGAACTACTAAAATTGATTCGTCTAAAGACTGATCTTAATATAGGTATAAATAATTATTGTTTACTTCCGTTATCTATAACAAATAATTTGAAACAATAACAGAACTATGAGGCTGGTAATTTTCTTAACAAATTGTCCTTCTAGAAACTAGAAAGTCAAAATGTCACATAAAAGCTTCCAAGTAATATCAAAATTAATATGTATTGTTAAATCACATACAATAATTAGCTATGTAATATGTTAACATTAATCTGGTAGGCCCAGCCCCTATCCTTAATTATGGATAAATGTCAATCAAACTATAAAAAGTAAATATACATAACATCAGTCAACCTTTAGGCTAAACGTTCGATTTGCGAATTCAATCCGACCGGACGATTCACTATTCGGAGGGTAATTACTGCATAAATACACTCAGAAAGTAATACAGGATGCAATTATTGAAATGACTGCAACACAAATATATGTGATAGGGCGGATCAAAATCACGATCACGGTCACAGCCACCACCGACCTATTTACCGTCATTCTGTACTAGCCATTATTCCCCATGTTGGTCTTGAAGACCATGAGGAATTACTATGAGGCGGAAAAATATTAGCACCTAACCGTCAGCTTCTCGCGGTTTATATTTACCTTGGCCAGATAAAAACAACCAGTAGTAATGTGACTGTAAATCAGTACATGAGAAACTATCTTCCAGTACAGAGTGTAACTGACGGGGAAAACCACATTAGGCATATTGCACCAGTACGGCATCCTCGAGCTATTATGTGTTTATAGATGAGACACAAATACCGGTTAATATACCTGGACGCTTATCTCAGCATCCTTCAGTCACAAAAAATTACTAAGCACTAATTTAATTACTTTACGAGCAGCGTCTGTTGTGGCTGTAAAGGCCCATTCTAGAGTGACAATAAATTCTGCATCTGCCACAATTAAATTTGGACTCTTGGGTTCCCACATAATGTTTCATCTTGTCTTTTCTACGGACTCTTTTCCGCTATCAATCGCATCTCTGAAGTCCTTGGTCGAATTCATGCCTCCGGCTACTTCGGCCATATGCAAGTGCTTCCTAGCTGTCCACGTCCATGTCCTAAGCGTTGCACACATTTATGAAATGCAGGTGTGGATGACCAGGAGGCCAAGGGATTCCTTGGCGTAGAGGATGTCCTTTGGTATGGTTCAATCATCATCTGGTGAACATGTTCAAGCCAGCCGATGGCGAGGCTGTCTTAGCAGTACGAACATGGATGGGTAGTGTGCACACTCTAGATCACATGTGTTTGGAAATCTATCATTCTAGGAGATACCAAGGAAGCCTCTTTTCTAGGTGTGTGCATAGTAACCAAAATTCAAGGTCGCAGAGGTGCGAACTGATAAAGCTGGCTTGATACATTGTATTACGTGTTCGGTCAGCTTGCTGCTGTTCCACACCCTCTTGTTGAGATTAAACATCACGGAAGCGGTCTTTCCATTACGGGAGTTGTATTCCGCATCAAATGAGGTTGTCGGCGATGGTTGATGGAAGTTATGCTGATAATGTCAAGTTTCTTAGGTATTGATATTGATGTAAGGTGTCCCGTCAATAGATTTACCGATCACTACTGTCTTTGTCAGGCTGATGGTAAGCAAAATGTCCTAGGACGCTTGTGAAGATCGATCAGTAGGGTTTCGGAGATGAGGCTGTGTATGGCTCGTCACTGCCACATCGTCAGCAAAGAGTAGGTTAGGGATGCGGATCGTTAGTTTGGCTCTGAAACGTTAGAGGTCGTATAGGAAACAATCTGACCTAGTTTGAAGGTAGATTCTCTAGGTTGAGGTGACAAATACGTGTTTGAGCAGAAGAGAGAGAGAAGAATATCCCGAATAAGTTATTGGCAAGAACACACTCCAGCTTGACTTAGCTGTGTATACCAAAGGACTCTTAGGCTGAGCTTTCAAACTCTAATGTGCCATTTATAATTTCGTAAACGACTGGATCACGCTAAGGACCTTTGGGGACATCAGAACCTTTTTAACAGAGTGTACAATCCAATTCTAATGACAAGGTTGAAACGCTTTGTGAGATCAACAGAGGTCTTTCCTGTTGTATGTACTTTTTTAGAGTTCTCTAAATCAATAATATCGATGGTGAAACATTCTGCTCTGAAGACACACTGTGACTCAGGTTAAACAATTCGCAATGGTCTGTAGCTTGTTCAGTACAATTCAGGCAAACACTTTGCGTATGTTTCTCAGCAGAAAGAAGCTCCGATAATTGTTGAAATCGCTCTTGTCATCTTTGATGTGCAAGATAGTGATGATGTTATCCTATCATATGCCTGTCTTTCCAGCACATACAAAGGAGTGACTATAGTAATTTTTGAGTACGATAATTTTCAAGATTTTACGGCTTATGTCATCTTTTCTTGGAGGCTTTCCATTTGCTAGGCTATCTATGGCCTAGCTGAGCTCATCAGTGGTTGTTCCATTGACCTTTGCCTTATTCGTATTATGCGTTGATTCTTTGTGATTTTCAAGTTTCTCGGGTTGAAATGAATACAAACCGAACAATTTACTACGTTTAGGCCGTCAGCTGATTCGGTTTGCTCGGATCCAGCAGTGCTAGCTGAATGTTTGTTGAAGACCAGTGCTTCATGGGTACACTATTAATATGGGTACGTAAGCACTGGAAGACTTTCCGCTTGTACACGGCGTGTCTGCGTGGTCCTGGCGTCTTTTGTTGTTGTGCCACAATCATCTTAGTACCACCGCTTTCATTTAGTGGTGACCGCTCTGCGGGCATCACGTCCGTGCATGTAATAGAGGCGGAATTCGCGATAAATGTGACACCGGACACGTAGTATTCACAAGTATCTGTGAGTAATGACAAAACCTCTCCTTCTTTGGATAAAGTAGAATGTATATTTAACGGGCAGACTAATCACGTGAGCTGCTCTGATTATGACAATAAATGTGTCGTGTTTATATCATTGGAATTCAACAAAAACCTTTTAAATGTTGGTGGAGTTACACTCAGAAATGATAACTACACTATTATACGTGCCTGACTTCAGTTTGTTTTTTCAATAACAATCGCATGAGTCGAGCTAACGAATCATGTCTTAATTGGGATCCATGTAGCACATAATTATTTAATGGCACATTAATGGCACATAATGTTTGTACTTTCGTGCCGGTAAACGCCTTACAAGAAAGCCTTAAAACTAGCTTTTGTCTATGTTTATCGCACGAGAATCCGTTAAGTGTGAGGTTTCATCAATAATGTACAGCCAACGGGATTCTCGGCGACTTTGCACCCTTTGGCTTGTTGATGGCCACAAAAGTGGATAACAGTTAGAAGTCGCATGAAGTTACAAGAAAGGCATGGATGAGCAACCAAGCATGAACCAAGAATTCAAATCATTAGTGCCACCTTGTGATTCAGCGTTACTGGACGACTGAGGTTCTGGGAGCGCTCGCAAAAGTTGCCCAGGCCGATATCGACAGTAAACACTAACAGATGCTGGAAGAGAAACTTCGCTAACCACGGATTGGCACTCATCTTTTCGCATTCTTGTGGAGCGATGATGAAAAGGAGATAGACTATGGACACCAGGTCTATCTATAAAAACAAAACCCAAAACTAATGCACTCTAAGTTAGAGGTAATTGCTGCCAGAATAATACCTCAAAGAACTAAGCGCTCTCATATTATGCACATTACTGATGAAGGCATGATGGCACCACCATGTGATGCATTGTTTGATTAAACGTTTGTACAACTATCTTAAACATATTATTACTAGGGTAAACCTCTGCGTCTTCAACATGTTTTTTTTCTTATCGTTTGCTTAAAGTGTCCCAAAAAGAACAATGGTAGAATCGCGTGCAACTGACATCAATCTGTATGGTTTCAACTGTCGTAAAAAAAGAATCGATCAATGATAAAATAGCCTGTACCAAAATTAGTTTCATTGATGTTAAATAGGTCAGTTTTATGAAACAACATTTTTGTTTTCAGTTGAAGCAAATCGATCTTTGTTGTGTTGATCGAGGCAATCTGGGTTCGATATAGTTGACATAAATTTTATCGGCGAGGTTTTGTCAGTGAATTCCACTTTATCTTTGAAAAAACAATTTTTGGGCGATTTTGCTTCCGACGGCAGTGTCAACGATTAGGCATTTTTGTTTGCAAATACCATACTTCCAAGCTGGCCTCGAGTTGGTACTGCTACTTTATGGTGGTTCTAATTATCGATTTATCGGTTTATATCTTAGTGGATATGAGGGTCTGTTAACTGTTTTTACACAGATATTTCGATATCACTTTGAGTTGCAAGCATAATACAATCTGGATTATTTCCTTACTCGAACTACGTCTTCAGAAATGACTTTTATATTTCATGTGCAACGTAGCCCGGCTTCGATGTTTCCTCAGTTAATAAAGAATAAAATATAATTTTCTGTGAGAGTGATTCGAATCAGGAATGTCTCGATCAAGAGTCTAACACTCTAACCTATATCCCTTGGCTTAACACTTGTACATGTTTGTGTGCGTGTGTGTCTGTGTGTCCATGTGTGTGTGTGTGATTTAGATTTTTAATGTAGCTTGTTAAAGTTTAGGCATATCGCTGCGATATCTGTAGTGTTGCAGCTTATCGTGCATTTTGTCCTATCCAGTGCTATTTGTATAAGTCATTCCTATAACTCGGATAGGGATCGAACCAGCGACCTCCGTCATCCAAGACGGATGATATATCCATCGGAGCGGTCACTTGTAGATGAAAGTAAATAAATCAAATCTTAACTGCGTTGGCGAAAACAAAAGTTGCTGTATATACACCTCCTTGTGTTACCAAAGAGAAACAGATTCAATTTTAAAATTGTCATGCAACACATGCATTTTTAGCGCATTGACTCATTTTGTAATAGGATCTATCTGACGATTACGCGGCATATTTATCGCTTTTCACTGTGAGATACCGCCTACGTGTCTGCACACCCGTTTTTCAATCTTCTATGATGACATCTGGTATGGCAATTTCTATGTCTCAAGTTATTAAATTAATGCGCTCATCAAAAATAATTTGAGCTGGTTTCTCATTGACCTTTCTGGACCTGAATCGGAAAAATGTGTCTATCTTAGAAATTTTGTAGGCAGTCAATTAAAATCCATTTCATATTAAAACGCCTACCACAACATATGTCAAACAGCCATGAGTGTGTGTGTGTGGGGGTGGGGTGGGGTGGGGTGGCAGCATTGACAGTGAAGGCAATCTTGTATGAGCTTTGTAATCGTACGCGTTGCACGCGCGTTTGCCGGTTGGGTGGAGGGGAATCGTATAAGGGGCTTAGAAGGTTCGAGCCCGGATAAGTGAGCAAAATTACAAACTCCACATTATGTAGCTAATTATGGACAATGAAAACTTTTTCATCTTTTTGTTTGTGTTAATAAAACTGAACATATTGAGACTAAGTTTAAATAAAACTTGCATAAAGAATTAAAAAAGCGTGATTCAAGCATATTTTCATCAGACCGAGAAAATCGGACACAACACCCATAATTAATGGAAGATATTTTCTTCTTTTTCACCTTAATACCTGACGTATTTGATCATGTCGTACCCACAAATTTGATATTCTAACCTTTGGCGACACCACTGGTCAAATTATTTTTCATTTAACCAAAAGATGTAATATATCCGGTATTTACGCAGGGAAAGAAAATGTATTTTTTATTACATACCAGATGTGCTTCTTAATCAAAGCTTTGAAGGTCGCATGCACTCGTCAGCGCATCAAACCCTACACCTTTTCCAGATGTTCACCTAACCTTTAAACTCAGTATTCGCAGATGGTAAAAAGATTTCAGCGATTTGAAATAATGGTAGGATCGGGCAAGGGTACCAGGATATAGGTGCAAGGGGAGTGGGCACTTGCCCTCACCACCTCCCGATTTCACCTACAAATATGTTTTGGCTAAAATTCACAAAGCTTAATAGCTGACGACTACATGTTTGCACCTGCACCCCACCTCCAAACGCCCGAATAAAACTCTGCGGGCGCCCCATGATCGGGCTAGTCTAATATGTCGCAAAATGTACGATGTTTGAATTTTTGGAAATTATGTTACCTTATCTCACCGCAAAAGCAAATCCAGTGGAGAAATAGCATGAGGAATAATAATAAAATAAATGCTTGTGAGTCACGTGGTGTACGGAATCGCAGGCTTTTTTTCATAGCTTTAATTAGGATTGACAAGTGGTCAGTTAGGCTTTAGGCTTCATGTGTCAGTCACTCTACCAGGTAACTTCATTCACATAACTGAAAAGAAATGTTTTCCAATAAATGCGAAGTCCAGAGTGAATGGTGTGGCAACTTCCATTATTGTGCCGCTGGTTTAAGTTACAAACTGGAATGTGTGTTTACAACATGTGATTGTTTGATAGGGGTGATCATTTGGGAAATTTTGAAATTTGGAAACTTTTATGTATAATAGCAGTAACTGTGTCAACCATGCGTCACAACGTTGTTTCTCAGCAGCCTCCTTGATCAATTACATTTCGTATTCATAGTAATCAAGTAATTTTGCATCGCTTTTAGCTAAATAATCTCTGAAACTCTCACAGGAGTCTTTTGTCTTTTCCTTTTGCATTGCAATTTGTTCTTTCGTCTTGTAGGAACTATATGTCACCCTTAGTGGGAAATCAAGTACGGAAATAAATGTTCTACGGAATATACAAGTATTCATCGAAATTAAAAATGTAAAATGTTTTGTATTTAATGTCTTCGGGTGATATATACAAATGGTTGCACCTTCTAATTTATTTATATTGTTAGTAAGATATATTGACAACCAGGTGTATCAGAAAATCTACATTACTCAATCTACTTGACTCTAATGACTGATGATGCACGTATGGACTTGTCTAGCACTTGTACTCTTTCGCCTTATATTAGTCTTGTTCCGCCAAACGTTTGATATGTCTATGTGAGATCTTCTAATAAGATGGTCTAGTAAATGTCTTTATAAACGACAGTAGCTCTTAAAACTAAAGCTTACTAGAAATCTGGTGACGTCGGTGATTGTTCGACAGATTAGTAAGGGCTCTTCATGTAACTTCCTTGCACAATTTGTATGTTTCGTTTATTTGTTTATCTTGCATATGATTTGACTGTGACACTAATTCGTTAAATGTATATATGGGTACTTATAACCCACTTTTGACCCAATACTTTCAATTCCTTTTGAAGTGTACTATAGCCCACATTCACATCGATACCTTCGACCCCTTTTTAATTGCATTATACATACGTTTATTGCTTATCTACTGATAAGCTCGTACAGCACTATTGAATGTCACGTTATAGATGATGCATTAGTCCGACAGAAGAAACATGAAAGGATAGATGAGGAAGAGCGAAACATATTGATAGAAATCTCTTGTTCATACAGTCACAGAGCCTGTCGAGGTAGATATATCAGAGTCACGAGACAGTTTGGTTAAGCGAGACCAGTTTAACATTACCTGACAATGCATGGAAGAGATCTTAGGAACGATCAGAGCTCTTTTGAATTATCTCCTGACGAGCACGGCCATTTGATATGGTGAACGACCCACTGTTCACTGGTATACACACCATAATTTTAGCAGAAAATTAGATCACTATATTTTATGAATCTTCTTTACCATGTATACATTTTTTGAATAAAGAACCATAGCATTGGAACAAAATTTTAGTGTATTTTGCCGCTAGTACTGCAAACTATAATCCACATTTTCATGACTGTACGGATAATTGATAAGGGCAACGTTTTCATGACTATACTAATAATTGATAAGAACCATGTTTTCATGATTGTAAGGATAAATGAGAAGGACCAGGTTTTCATCACTGTACGGGTAATTGAAAAGGACCACATTTTCATGGCTGTACGGATAATTGATAATGACCACGTTTTCATGACTGTACGGATAAGTGAAAAGGACCATATTTTCATAACTGTACGGATAATTGATAAATACCTCGTTTTCATGACTGTACGGATAATTGATAATGACCACGTTTTCATGACTGTACGGATAATTGATAAGGACCACGTTTTCATCCCATCCTCATGGATGATCACTACAGAGCACTAACTAAAGTACTAAATTTAGCCGTTCAATGTAGAAGACTTTGTAGAATTACGTTTATTTTCGTGTCTCCCCAATCCGTCGTTTGAATAACAAGACTGTAAATACATTTAACAACTGAGTGATTAATGGAATATACCACACCCTCATCACATTTATTATAACGTGAACAGCCTCCAGGAGCTGCTCGACTCCATGGCAATGCAATTAGAGTTAATATATATATATATAT
>QKMX01359428.1:0-12227 GCA_003401595.1 Venustaconcha ellipsiformis | reverse complement strand
CAGGCCGACCAGTCCTAACACAAACCTCTTACTGCTGAGCTCAAAGCGAGGCAGCTGCTAGTACCATTTTTATACGTTTCTGGTATAACTCTGCAAGGGTTCGAACCCACGACCTCCCGTATCCGCGTCAAAAACTTTATCCACATAAGCCACAAGAGCAGTCTGCATTTGCACACCACCATGCAGTGAAATCTGACTTTTATAGTCTTTATTGATACCTTGTATAAATTATATTTGTATTTAGTAATTCTTCTTGTATTGTTGGCAAAAAAATTATTTCTGATATGAATAATTGTTTTGGATAGGAGAGTAAAATCTTTGAAGTATGCATGATTCCACACCAGGATATAGTATTGTATTCTTTCGTGGGACAATGAAGCGCATAATTTGTTGACGTGAGTGTCTTTCTTGGTTTCCCCCATGGAAAGAAGATGTCACATGTTTTGTCTCTGCTATTGGCATTTGGCAAGCATTGTCTAGTGTTGACTTTGTCAAAATTCTTCAGAGGCCAACTATCAGATGAAGACGATAAAGAACAATCTTAAATTCGTGCATTAAAAAATGTTTGAGATCCACTATAATTAAAGCCTCTCACACAATAAGAATGTCTTATGAATGGAATGCTTCTGTAAACCTTTCGAATCGTATGTATATTATCTTCCATAGGTAGCATAAACCATTTTTGGTGGGATGGGTTTGGTTGCTTGATAAAATATTTCAACTGTTCGTGACCCAAGAGACCAGAATTCAGCACTGTCTCTTGTCATAAACTTTGACCAAACAAATGCTTCTTATAATTTATGAGAGACAGACTTGTGAACTTTAACGCAACAAAATGCATCATAGAATGTACTTTTCTTTGTGAAAAACCGTCTGGAATACAAAAGTAGCAAGTATAACATATATGTATCCTACATTATAATTGAGGCTTGACATTTTTAATTTTAATTTTAAAATGTGAGCAGGGGTAACGAAAATACATAAAAATGAATATCAAGATCATCAGGCTAAATACATATTCATATAGCATTTATTTTCATATTTTGTGTCATAGAATTAATTGTGATCTTTTGTTTTAATGAAAAATTATGTAACAATTACTACACAAATATTCTATAATTTAGTATCAACCATACGTAGAACAGGTAAACTTGTCATCATTGGATAGTTGTATTAACTGTTTGTCTGGAATTAGTGCTGTTCACTATCTGTGTTGAATAGTGTTCAGATGTGTTGTATATTTTGAATTGCCAATAATTGGTACTCAAGAATAAGGAAAAAGTAACCAACTTTTTGAATCGGGAACAAGGAATAAGTAAATAACTCGACTTCACTGTTGAGCATTACAGTTCAGACTGTTAGTGGTGTTATTAACACCACCATTCATTTAAATTCATGATTTATAAAAAGAAGTTATATTTTTTAAATCACCACTAGTATTCATTTTAAAAAAAATCATTATGTTATAGGGAAACACGCAATACAATTTATATAACAGTAGGTGCGTTATATTTTAGGGGCAACGTGTCATTTGAGTCCATAATCTTGTCTGAAGCTTTTTACACAGGTAAATAAATACAAAGGGGAATCCTATAGGCTAGTAGCATTCTACATGTAGATTTAGTTTGTTGAATACACAAAACTTCATATTGGTATAATAATATACAACACATTATCCTATTGGTTTAAGACAAAATAAACCTATCATTTTAAAAGCCTGCAGTTAATTACTCTCATGCACTTGTACAATTCGTGCTATTCAAACAATGTCACGGTCTTGCAACTGAGTAAAATGAGTGAGATAATGCTAAAGTAAAAATGTCATTCTTTCTATGTTTGATTTACTGTAACACAGTTATAACAGAATATTTACATATCACGTTTTCTACGATATATCACTGATATATGTTTTATGCAAATTTGGATAATATTTTGCAATTTCTTACATACTAATTAAATATTTTAACCAACCCTTTATAACAAGCATTTAGATGCAGAAAGCGAAGAATTATTATGTTCAGGTAGCGCTAACCAGTTGTATGATTGTATAGGGAGTAAATTTCCCATGTTAAAAGTATGCATAAGTTATTTCACAGTATCTACATCAGTATCAGAAAAGATGTCATGAATGCATGACTATGTACAGTAGACCTTTTGGAACATCAGTTTCAGAAAGCAATTACTTTTAGCTGCCTTTGTTATTAAGTCAAATTTCACACTTGATATCTGCAATTTTCCAGCATGAACTAACACCCTTTGTCTATATAATATTAAAAAAACAATCGACTTTGTAGTAAAAGTCCATTGATGCTCCACTGTTCTGTTCATCTTATTATATATTTCGGTTTTTCTTGGTAAGCCATGTAGTAATTTCCACAATTTCGTTTAGTAATGATCTGTAATAGTGTTAAAATGTAGACTTTTACTATTTTCACTTGCTGTTAGAGGGTGGGTGAGCAAAAATAAATTGCTGAAAAGACCTGACAGAATTGTTGCCATTCAAAACTAATTTATTTGCAATGTTTCTCCATCCCCAACGGGAATAAAAAATATATACATTACCATGTTGACGATTGCTATGTAGTGTATCGCCATGGATGAATTTAATCGCCATGGATTAATTTAATCGCCGTGGATGAATTAAATCGTCATAGATGAATTTAATCGAAATGGATGAATTTAATCGCCATGGATGGATTTAATCGACATAGATGAATTTAATCGCCATGAATAAATTTAATCACAGGGGATGGATTTAATCACCATGAATAAATTTAATGGCCATTTATGAATTTAATCGCCATGGATGGATTTATAGTGTATCGACAATGAGAGATATGATCGCTATGGATTAATTTAATCGCCATGGATATATTCATAGTGTATCGCCATAAATGGATTTAATCTAATATGGTGCATGCTACTTTACACTGTTTTGTCTTACATCGAAACAAAAGAAACTTTGCATACATTCATTTGCCTTCTTGTGTGCTTTGACAATATTTGTAAGAATGGTTTCAAGAACTTTCTGTTATTTAAGTGTGACAATACTTATTACTGATATAACTACTTGTAATTATTAGAATTGAACTTTACATTTTACAGGATTCATAACGTCACGAAAGATTGAAAATTGAGTACACACTGTGTATAATGGCCTTAGCTTTGCTATGAATGTACCTGCAGTCGTTTAAATTATGCAGGTAGATTCTTGCTGTGCTTGTTTATCATTACTAATAATCACTGAATTTCGTAGATTAAGTGCATAAAATATTCAAACAATTAGGACATTAAGGAAACCATTTTTTATCTTGCATATAATTTGACTGTAGTGCATGACTGAAATAAATTTTACTTTGTCATGTAATTGTTTTAATTGTGTAACTCCATGATATGTGTAACCAGCAATATAGACTATCTTACACTATATGGTTAAATTTCTGTTCATCCTATGACACTTGAGAAAAACTGCCCAGACATTATTCGGACAGTTTATACTTTGTAACATTTTGCACACCAAACACATGCTCTTTGTAAGAGAAAGAAGTTGTATTTACTCTTTTTAATTTGCCTAGCTATATAACAATGTACTGATTTACAAGTCTTCTGAAGTGGTGCACGAATTACTTGTATGTGTTTTGCCTGAAGTCATGGGATATTTTGAGTATAAATACATTACAACCAAAACTTTATATGCATTAGTTCATTAAAATGTTATTTGAGAATCATATATTTGAGAATTGTTTTCAATTTCCTGTAGACACAAATGTTCATGTAGTATTACATTGAAATCTCCATCCAATATGTGCAGAATAGCTGTACATTGTTTGGCTAGAAACTTTGTTGCAAAAATGATTTTCAGATTTAGTTATCCAGGAAAGGAAACTTAACATCAACAAAAATGTGACAAAAAAGAGGGGATGGCACAGTTGTTGCTTCAGGAAACTGACATCCACAGAAAACCTATTGTTTTGAAATAAAATCATTTCATTTTTACCTTAGAGTCTAGAAATGTGATTCGGGAACTCAATCAGACAAAAGTTGGACCGTGAGGGTGGCGTTTTCCTATCCAACACTAATGCATAATAAATTCTTAATTTTCTCACCTTCATGAAAGAAAATGAGAACCGAAGTCACAATGGCATATTGTGAATAAAAAAGCTAAACACCCATAACATTCCTTTCCAACAAAACGTAACATGGCAGCTTTACAATAACTTTAAATGACATTTAAATACAATCTCGATTAATGGTCAAGATAGTCGAAGTATTTACAATACCAGGAGTCCTAAGTGTGAAAATGAGACAGCTTTCGTAAGTTCACATTTGATATTTAGTACATGTTAAATTGAACAGTGGTATCAAATCATATACATTTTCACCTTGAAAAATAGGATTGGATTCTAATGTTACAACATATACATAAATTCAATAATAGGTTTCTAACAATTATTAAAACGATTTGAATTTATTATATATAACATTTTCATACTGTATTACCAGAAACAACATTTGTTTAACAAACAAGATAAGCAAACAAGCTTGCTTCAGTCTTAGGATAAAACATATCTAACATGAATTATGCTGAAGAAATTTCAATAACTTTTTCCTACAGAAAGCAGGTAAATGCATACTGTGGCATCATATAATGAGAAATAGTTATAAATAGCCACCAACCAACCATAATCATTGCTAGTTTACCGTCAACCTATTCAGTTGTTGCCACGAATGACAATATATAATTGGTCTAAATAGTTGAACTAGCTTGTCATTTGCTTCCTCCAAGTAAAAGATGGGAATAATGCATGGGATAATATTAGTTCTGCAAGGTTTTAGCAGAGTTCAACCTGAAGCAAGGTCGAAATATGTACTCAGTATTGGCCAACTACCTTGTGCGTCCTGTCAAAATATCAGGTAACGAATTAATTACCCCAGAGAGATCTTCTCTTTCAACTTTTGCGAAAACCGCCACCATAAAATCCTGTTGCTAGGAATTTCGGCTATACACTGCTTGAATATTTCACATGATTTTCCATTTACCCAGCAGGCTTTCATGCAGGCAACTTAAACATTAAACAGCATATAGCATATCTTCTCCATCCGTCCTTGTCAATCAGTAGCTTAAACTTTGTTTTAAGGGGTAATACAACTAAAACGATTAGAACTCCTTTTCATACTGGCCATTCATTACACTGTTTAGCTATGTGTATTAAACATTATTTGATTCGCTTATCAGTCTAAATGATACATTCCTACAATTTAGTTTCACATAAAATGACGTCCACCATCTTGCATAAAAGCGTCTAGGAATGTTCATTGTACACCAGTTGAAGACATCACCTCGTGATCTTCCGTGCGCCTCGTCAGAGTTTGTGCTAAAAACTTCATGTACTAGGGCTATGCATTAGCTATTGACCAATGAAGACAATAAAATATCTAAGGATAATAACAAATATTACTACTTACCCTTCTATTTCATTGTATCTTTCCCTCTATTCACAAATGTTTCAAATGACTTTACAATTCATCAAAATAGGTTTATGTATGGTGGAGTGCAAGACAAATCTCTGAACCGTGGTTATCCGGCTGGTCAGGCCTCCAATTCGTGTAGTAACTTACCGAGATCACTATTCCGCTCGTTTCCCATATCCATTCACTCTCTATAAAAGTGTCTGACGAGACCAGCCAGAAGTCGTCTACATTATATTTATTACACAAGTGATGTAAAGTTGTCATATGATGATGTGTCACTTTCACCAAATGCATTTTTATGTCGTTGTAAATGATAATGCATTTTGTAATACTCCTTTAATGCTGATAACTAGATCGTTTGTTTCATTCAACAATATATTGGAACCTTAGTAAAAAGTCGAATTAATACATTATCCAAGAAAAAAAATTCTACCGCATAGAAAATAAAATGGGAAAATCACTGGGGTCATGTGCAGTCTGTTTTCATTTGCTATTTATGTCATCAATAATACAGACTTTCTAGGATACAGCTCCTCATCTCAACAAATAAATTCTTGGTATTTTAGAAGGTTTATGTTAATGATGTTCAGCCTACCAATTCAATTATGTCATATACAGTCTGATATTAGATTGCATAATAAACAGATAAAAGAGCTAAGACGTCAACAAAAACAAACACATACAAGAAATTTTCTAAAGCAAATGCAGTTGGCAAGGTTAAAAGAAACATTAACGTTCAAATATTTTCAGCAAAATTTAAAAAGGAAACTGTTGACAAGGTTGTAAACAGAAAACAAATTTCCATTAGATGAACTACTACAAAGATTGTTCAAAGATAACTGTGTAACAATTGCTATAAAATCTGCAATGATATTGATGTCTATATCAACTATTGCTATGCCAATAGTAAATTCGGTATGAAAGGTACAATCATATTCCACCCCATCCTTCTACATAACCTATTTAATACCATTCTACTCCAGACGAAACATTCTTTTCAAGAAATTTGAAGTCAGCCAATCATTTGTTATAGTTAGTGAATAGTGTAACAGTAGCCTAGACTGGTATGATTGGTAGTCTGCTGAGATGGATTTTTAATTATGCTGGCCTATTTCCTTGGTATTTGATCACGTCATGTTGTTTGTTTTGACATACTTCTGATGCATTTTATTTAATAAATCAAAATACCCGTATGAAATCCGACAAGTAGATGTTGTCAACCATATGTCCCAGCTTAGTTGATTCTCCCAAGATCTAAGATCACAATGTGATCTGTTTCTATTCAAAGAGTTATCATTCCCAGGTTTTAAAGTGTACCTCTCTCAATGTTTATTTGTTTGTATTTGAAACGCCGATCATACGTGCTATAACGTTTTACCTCGTTACATTCAGCGGCTGTGTTAATATGGTTAAGGTAAGTTAACCAATTTCTTGTATTCAACAGAATCACAAGATAGTATATTTTTAAATCAGGAATACAATTATTAAAATTCAAGAAATTATTGTGAAATGGGTTTATTTTGCACATTCATTAAGAGTTCTTGAAATTTCTTAGCCTCATCGCTTTGTTTCTTCCATTGTAATGTCATTTTACTCTCGTGTCTTAACATAAACTTTGTTAACATTTGTATTTTATATTTCGTTTTTACATTTCCTCTATCAGCTTTTCCCTGATGCATTTGCAATCTTATTCAGATGCATATATCTCAAATATTTACTGTATCATTTTTTTATTTAGTTCAATTTCAAGAGCTACTAAATGAAATGTCAGAGTGAAAATATCCTCTTAAAAACTTGCATATCTACACAATGTGAAAAGCGTCCTGTATATTATTTCATTCATATGGTGTGAAGCCTCCCAAAATCTAATTTTCTTCGTGATTTAAAATTTTGTGAATTTGTAAAAGTTTTATGTCAATGGTGTAAATGCAAGAAGCGCACATCCTGTTAGTGTGATTACCACGTCATTTCATGATTACATACAAATTTGATTGGATATTTAAACGATGTGTTTATTAGGCTTTCAGAGATGTATTTGAAATTAACTTTGTTTTAATTGATATCCCTTTCCATTTCTTCAGTAATAATATTTAATATGGATATTGGCCTCATTTTATTCGCCTTTCATGTTTTTCATTTGTATAATGTTTGTTGTTTACGAATATATGCTCTTGTTTTCCTCTGGTATGGCCACTTATAAGGAATGTTTCAATTTCATCCTTTTCCATTACACCCTCTTTTCCACATGTCACGTTCTATAAATTAATTGCATTTTCGAGTCTCAAAACGTTCGTTCTCCTTGATATTGCTATTTTTTGTAAATCCGAGATCATTAATTTAATGCCCTGATATTTTCTGCCTCTTTGTATCGTTTAACGATTTATCATATTTCTACTTCACGAGCACATGCCATTTTAACATGCATCCGTTTTGTTCTTAAATCTCCTCAAGTTTGTATCATCTTGTTGGTTGTAGAGAGGGTAGTGCTGCCTGATAAACCTAATTTATAAATCCGCCTTTTATGTCTTCCAGCTTGTAAACTACCGAATCGCCGTACCTTATTTGCCTCATTTTTAATATTTTCTTGATAAAATAAATATAACTGCTTTTTATTTTAAATTCTGACTGTAGAACCGGTTTTATAATTAGGTATTCCAAACGAATTCGTTGTCAGGTAACGAAATTAGTTGATCCATAATGTTTTAATTGTTTTCTTTCTTGCTATTTCAGATGAGGCAATGTCTGTCCATATAAGATGAACGTTAATATACCCCTAAATCAGCTTTAGCAACATGTCAACTGATTTTCTTGATTTATTTTAAATGAAATAATTCTACATTCTAATTATAATGTTCTTTTAAAACTTTCTACTACTGATGATTTTGTTTTGTTCGAGTAAGCTCTAAAGAATTTTATATTTCCTTTCCCATCAAATCCTTATCTGCTATAAACTCTTGTTATCGAACCGCATTGTTTCAGTATTTCTTCCTTCAAGATTTCTTTAATAGCATTTTTTATGTCATCCCTCTTTTTATTTTGTAACTCTTTAAGTCCATGCGTATTTAAAGAAAATATATCAGTCAGAATGTATTTGTATCCATTAATGTGCTTTTCATATACCACCATGTCATCAAAATTTTGCTCGTCACTGGTCATTCACATTAACTCTCCTGAATGGATTTGTTTCTTTCTTGTGTGTGTAATATATAAGTAGCTTGTTCAGTTAACCATCGTATTATATTTTGTTCCTTTTGTCAAGTTTAATTTCTTCTCATAACTAATTGCCATTTATTTAAGCTGCTCGACTTTCCAAACTGTAGTAATGATTTCTTTACACCTATTCTATGATAGTAATTACAAATGGTACAAAATATGTGTATTTATTACGCTATCTTTGATAAATAGCCCATTGGGAGTTATCAACAAGACAGCAGTACATCCATTCTAAAAGAATAACTTTTTTTCTAGTAATTTGCAAGTATGTTTCAGCCTGTTGAAGATTTGTATCACATTTTGACATTACTATGATTGATTCTGAAATATTTTGACATATTTTGTTTCAATATAACTTTATTCTCCATATTTCCGTTCTAGTTAAATCATTGCAAATTTACCTTGTAATATTTACACCATCTTTAATTATATTGTAAATTTAAAAGCTAATACATTTGCGCATTTGCTTATTTCAATTACATAATCTCTTCTCTTTCCTTGTGCTGTACTGTTTGAACCATGATGCTATCAAAACTGAAGTTGCCTGCTTCAATATTTTTATCATTAAAGTTAATCTATCACYAAGCTTCATTTTAAAAGCACTAAAAGGTGTATTTTTATGTTGAATTGAACGAATCAACATTTGTATCCCCTTGTATGTTAGTTTATCACGTCAACTCGTTTTAACCACAGTCTGCAAAGTCCAAACTTGTGAACAAATACTCCATATCTTCTGATACCAATAATTGTTGCTTTCGTATTAAACTCATGAATTATTTTTGCCACTTCTCTGAAAAATATTATCCTCAATGTAATGTAGCTTTTGTGCCATTATTTCCCTTGTATCAAAATTGGTTGTAGTGTTTGCTAAGATTCATTTGATCTGAGTCATCTAGTAATTTTTAATTTTGGATTTTAATGGTTTCATCTCCAAGAGGAACTTCATATTTCTCAAGATTTAAGAATATAAACTTATGAGCTACAGATTCAAAATTTATTTCTCTTAATTTTGTGTCAAATTAATGTTCTTGTATCCCCTACATAAAATGCAAAAAAAAAATATTATTATAAAATATTATGTCAACAGACTATCAAATTGGCTTTACACTAATATTTTATTTAGTTCCTACTAGAAATAATAACTTGACTGATCCAGTTTAATACTCATGTGGTCACTCATGCTCTATTAGCATTTTCATCCCTGAAACGTAACCTTGCGTAAATCAGTAACATTAATATATTGCAGCGATGATTTTAACAAGATTTTTTTATGTACATAAGGTCAGCAGTCAGTTACACTCTTATTATCGTGACATAGAGCAGCGAGTTGTATTACTAGTGGCAGTCTGAAAGAATGTTTTCAACAATTAACATATTGTTACATCTCATGAACTTTGACTTTTCCTTCTGAACTGATTCTTGCGGATCTTTAGATTAGCATCAATTATCCCAAGTCAAAATGTTATGAGATAAGTAACTCAGAATTGGATGAAACTTAAAGTACCTACACCTGAACGCATTTAAAACATTTTCTATAAATTTTTCTTCTGTTTCAGTATCAACCTAAACCAAATATCCGCCTTAAATCCGGCACATTTCTTGAAAAAGGGTATAGCGTGTGCAATATATCCAATGCGTATCCATATTTTTATAACCATAAATTAGTGATATCATGTTATGTCGCATAATGAAACAACACTGCTAATATATACCCTTAGTTTTATTAATAAAAGACACAATTACAGGATTTTTATATTTTGTCCATTATCAGAATTATACCTAGAAAATATAAACGGTGATCTAACTTGACTAAACTTTTATGTTGAAAATTTCATTAAACATCATCGTAGGTGCATTTGTATAAACTAAAATACTTCTCGAGTCAGAACGTGGAGTCATGTTGCTAAACAGGGGTGATCTTTGTAACATCAAGGGTTGCTGCCACTTTTTTCACCTTATGTAATATTATCATCCTATTAGTGATAATAGCGTGATTCGTCCTTGAAATATGCTCGAATTGCAAAACTTGACGCCAGATTCAACAATACATGCAGACACAAAAGCACGTGACTCATATCCGACTTACGTTTCGTAACCGTATATATTAATGATGCAGTGGAGGGTGTTCATGGTATCGGAATCGTAAAAATAATATTCAGTGTACATTGTTATGTTCACAATCCTATTGTCCCTGTTAATGTTCTGTATTTCTTTATGCTTGCAAATTATTTAATTTTGGGCGAAGGACAAACATTAAATAAATACGAAACCTTAGGCATTTTCAACTCCAAAAATAATAAAATTCTGAAAGAGAAATCTTTTTGAATCTGCCTAATTCTCGAGTTATGTAAAATTTTCTAATTTACTGTTGCATAATACATGAGCTATATTGAGAAAACGCCACTTCAAGCTTTAAAATTGCTATTTTGTGTTCTTCTAAAAAGGCAATCATTTTCGTATATAATGCAAAACACGTATATATCATGAATATTAAAAGAGACATATAGAATCTATGTTGGTTTTTGGATTGAGGCAATGAAATCCCAGTCAATGTGTTACATTATTTGTCTCCCCACGATGCTTGCCTAAGTGGAGAGATCTATATTGTAACCCCGCGACTTGGATTTCATTGCCTCGGTCCAAACCTCAACATAGATTCTTTTTCTCACCCAATATTATTGTTTAAAGTAAAAAAAAAACTCCTCCCATGTGCAATATAGTTCACGCGCCAATGTTTACATGCNNTGCATTAATACAAATACGTTAATGAGGATTGTTGCGTGACGCGTCATTCGAAGCACACCTTTATTAAGCGTGAAAAACAAAAAAACAACATAAAGCGGTAAATAGTTTTCAGGTATTATTACATTTAATATATTGATGTTATAAGATATGAACAATAAATAGTTGATATTTATCACAAGAAAATGTTGCATTATTATCAGTTCCATAATGAGACGATATTGGGTTCACAGCACTGTTGTAGAGTATACATGTTGCATGAGTGTCCCTGGTTGGGTTATTTACGGGTAATTTAGAGATCCATATCACTGTCTTATATAATTTTCCTTTTCTTTTAATGAGGTGAAACTGTTTGTGACGTTCTTGTGTTGTGAATAATATTGATTTGTGAAAATGCTTCCGTATATAAAAGACCCTTCAAATACAGACCCCAGTGGATAACCATGTGCTAAACTTTCAAGTTCACGGATTCTTTGAAAATGACGTTTCTGTCTTAAAAATATGGAAAGTGTAACCATGAAATTTTCTTATGGATTAATATCTTCATGGACAAAAGATTCCTTTTGGCTGGTAAGTGGATCATTTGTCATTAAATAGTGTAGGTATATTTTTATTCAACTTGGGCGCAATGGAGATGCTTAACAAAAATGGAATAAAGGGTGTTTGACATAACACATTCCTGGTTTTCTGTAGTTGTTAAGAGCGTTGGAAGACTATGAAGTGTATAGGTCTAAAGGGCTTTTCACGGTTATGATGTTACCTTGAGAACACCAGAGGGTGTCTCGGTGCAACTCACTTCC